>JASDQU010010488.1:490824-509758 GCA_032191745.1 Picea mariana | reverse complement strand
GTCGGATTTAGGCCATTAGTTGTAATTATACCTCCTAGTCTCCTATATATACCATGGAGACATTTTCATTTTGAATCGTCTTGTACTTGAACATTTAAGTGGGGTAAAAGGAGGTAAAATTATCGTACCTCTTAGATACTTTGAATGGGTAGCCAATTTAGTTCCTATCAGAAAGACGAATGGAGAAATAAGACTATGTGTTGATTTTAGAAATTTAAACCGTTCTTCATTAAAAGACAACTACCCTCTTCCAAAAATGGATCATATTCTTGAAAAGGTGGTTGGAGCAAATAGAATTTCTATGATTGACAAATTTTCGAGGTATAATCAAATAGTTGTCCATGAAAATGATAAAGAAAAAACTGCGTCTACTACTCCATGGGAAACTTTTATGTATGACAAAATGTCTTTTGGTTTGATGAATGCAGGTGCAAATTTTCAAACATCCATGGATATAGCATTTGTTGGTGAGAAAGATAAATTCGTTGTCATTTATCTAGATGATCTGACAATTTTTTCTAATTATGATGCAAAACACTTGGAACATCGTCAACAAATATTTGATAAATGCAAAAAAAATGGTTTGTCTTTGAACCCCAATAAATCTCATTTTGTCATGCAAGAAGGGAAGTTGTTAGGACATATTGTATCAAAATATGGAATTAAAGTAGATCCAAAAATAGTTGAAGCTATTGATCAGATCAACATACCAAGAAACAAAAAAGAAATTCAATCATTTTTAGGAAGAATAAATTTCTTAAGAAGATTTATTCCAAATTTTGCTGAAATTATTAAATTGATCACAGATATTTTGAAGAAGGATAATGAGGTGAAATGGACAACATACGCTAAGTCATCTTTCCAACGAGTCAAAAAACCTATAGGAGAAGCACCAGTGTTGGTAAGTCTTGATTATTCAAAGGAGTTTTTAATCTTTTCCTTTGCATCCAAATATACAATTGCAGCAGTGCTCCTACAAAAAAATGTATTTGAACAACCTATTATCTTGTTTAGTAAAAGCCTTAGAGATGTGAAGTTAAAATATGATATTCTAGAGAAACGAGCTTATGTTATGGTTAAGGCACTTAAGGCTTTCCGAACGTATGTATTACATTCCAAAATAATTGCATATGTACCCACTAACACAATTAAAGATATCCTAATTCAGCCTGATAGTGATGGAAGAAGGGCAAAAATGGTTGGAAAAAATTCAGGAATATGATTTAGAAGTCAAACCAACCAAATTGGTAAAAGGAAAGGGTTTGGAAAAATTGTTTGTTGAATCAAATCTCAGATCCCTAGGGATAAACCATTTCTAGTCCAAAAATTCTCTCCCACATATTGAAGAAATCGATGATCAAATGCCAACAATTCAGATGAATGACAAATTTTGTTCCTCTTCTTGGTATAACAATATAGTGTCATACCTCCTTACTCTTCAATGTTCTACTGATATGACTCCTTCCAAGGCAAGAACCTTAAAATGATAGGTGATCAAATATTGCATTATCAATGTTAAGTTATACTGGAAGGATCCTTTGGGTTTCTTATTATGTTGCCTTATAGAATATGAAATAGAAGGTGTCATTGATGAGTTTCATAAAGGAGTATGTGGAGGACACCATGCTTGGAGAACAAGAGCTTATAAAATTTTAAGAGAAGGATATTATTGGCCAAGATTATTCACTAATGTAAATGCAAGGGTCAGAGCTTGCAAACCATGCCAATTTTTTGCTGGAAAGCAAAATCTCCCTGCTTTACCTTTAGTTCCTGCCAAAGTTGAAGCTCCTTTATAACAATGGGGCCTAGACTTCATCAGAGAGATTCATCCACAATCAAGTGCCCAACACAAATGGATTTTAACTGCTACTGATTATTTTTCTAAATGGGTAGAAGCTTTTCTAACTCGGAATGCTACAGATTCAGTAGTAATTATTTTTTTGAAAGAAAACATTCTTGCAAGGTTTGGTTGTCCAAGGAAAATAGTCACAAATAATGCACAAGCTTTCAAATCTATTGCTATGATAAAAAAAATAAAAAATATAATATCATTTTGGATCATTCTACAGCTTAGTATCCTCAAGGAAATGGACTGGCAGAATCATCTAATAAAGTTTTAATGAGGATAATTAAGAAAGTTTTGATAGAAAATAAGAAATCTTGGCATATACATTTGAAATATGCTCTATGGGAAAACAGAATCGGCACCAAGAAATCAATAGGTATGTCTTATTTCCAATTAATTTATGGCACAGATGTTATTCTTCCTATTAATTTTTCCCTTTCTATGATGAAAATCTGGCAGGATGTTAATGAAGAACCAAATGATTTGACTAGAAGAATCAATCAAATAATAATAATAATAACAATAATAATAATCTATTTTTAAGGTCACGACCAAGCTAGCACACCAAATTGGTGTATGAGACCCCCTTGTTTGTGGGACAAGAGACCCTCCTCCGCCCAACGATTTGACTGGTAAAGTCTACGAAGGTATACATACCCTACCCCCCTCTGGATTTGAACCTGTGACCTCTTAAGAGGAAACACATGTTCTTAACCATTAGGCCCACATGTTCTTAATAATTGAAGTCCAGTAGAACATGAAAGAAGTTGATGAAAATCTTCAAAAATACCAAGACAATATGAAGGCCATCTTTGATAAGAAATCCAAAGACAAGGAGTTTCTTCCTGGAGATTTAGTCCTGAAGTGGGAGGCCAGAAAAGAAGACGATGGGAAACATGAAAAATTTGACCATCTTTGGTTTGGTCCTTTCAAAATTGTAGCAATTGAAGGGAGAAATTCATTCTCTCTCGAAAATTTAAATGGAGAAATTCTTGAAGCCTCTATCAATGGACGATATTTAAAACATTTTATGCAATAGTTTAGATTTTAGTTTTTAGTTTTAGTTTTCATTGTACATATCGGTGTGGATTGGATTTATATTGTCATTTTCATTTCTTTCTCTTTTTATATTTGATTTGGGTTAAGAACTTATTTGAGTATTTTTTTTGAGTGCTAAAATTTATGTAAATATCTTTCAAGGAAATAAATGTTTTTTATTTTTGTTTTTTAAAATAAAAAATTAAAAAAATTAAAAATTATAAAGCAAACAATTTCTTTCAGAAAAAAAAATAAAACTCACTCTTTAGTTAATAAAATAATACTCATGTTGACAAGAACAGCTGAAAATTTCATTAGAGAGAATAAAGCAATGAAAACATTATAACAGTTTTGGAAAACAAAAGTACAGAAATTATAAGTTCAAAACTTGACATTCTTTACAGTAACTGCCTATCTCTCTGCATCTTGATCCTTCATAGTTTTGTCAAATTTTACAAAAGTGAACATGAAAACCCATTAATGACTACTGATACAAATTATATATTCTCTGTGCTTTACTTCCATTGCTTCCATAGAATTGTCTAACTATTGAAATCTTGCATTTTCTTGAAGGGCCAATGGTCGAAGTTCTTCAACGTTCTGATGATATGTTGGAGGTGAACGGTCTTTGGGAAAAGGTGACGACGCTATAGAAACTTCAGACCCAACTGAGTCTGTAGGAATGTTCACTCATGGTTGTTGCCTTCACAATAGTCTCAACTGCCGGCGATGAGAGCTTAAACACACCATGTTTTGACTCATAGCTCTCATTATCATTGCCAACTCCTCACGATGTCGCATTTCCTGTGATTGAATCCGCTGGTGAAGTTGAAAATTCGAATCTTGGAGCTCTTGAATCGTTTCTAATTGCTTTCGAACCTTTTCCTGAAGAGTAAAAATTGCACAATTAAAACATTCACAGTCATCACGTTCACGACTCATCTTTTCATTTCTTTTAGACTCTCTAGAATAGGGTAATGAATAGACACAATTCTTCTTTAAAATTGCAAAGGAAATCAGGTAAATACTTCTCTTCCCTCTCCTTATTATTTCGTTAAGTATGAAAAGCCTGGTTATAACAGATATGAGGGATAATTCCCACAAATTGAAAGATGGCTTCATCATTGACTGAAAATATTGGAGAAGCAACGAAGAGAGGATTTGTAATGTCATTCTTATTGGGTCTACGAAGATCACTGGTACGAAACTGAAACAATAATTATAAGAAAATACAAAAAGGTTGGAATATGGTTGTGGAATAGAGTGAAATAGGAGTCTTGTCCTGACAAAGAAGTTCATGTGAATTATTTTCCGTTCATTTGAGATGATATGAACTTCTGATATATTTATCACCTCTCACTTTTTAGTCTTATTCACGAACAAAGTTCTTTTTCTTATTCAATCATATTGATATTTGTAGAAATGCTAAACTTAGCTGATACTAAAAACTTAAAAGCATACATTTTAAACAAGTCGAGCAAAGATTTTACGTGTTTCTTGATTTTAATTGAAAAAGTATGTCTAGGCTAATCCTAGTAAATTTATCCCTAATATTAGATTTCAGCCGACGACTTTGCTCAAGGTTCATCCCTGAAAACAAATAATTTTTTCCTAATATAATTTACCTATAGGTGATGGTATACTTAAAATTGAAAGAAAACTAATCTCATAGTATTCTTAAAACTGTAGATAGACCAATTTTACATCAGATCATAAACGAATGTCATCTCGTGTATTCTAGATACATTTGATTTTCCCCACTTCAAAGTAATAAAATCAAAGACAAATGGTGAAATAAAATTCACAAATTGAATGCCCCCATCTTGTCCAAATAGAGACGATGAAAGGAAATTCATATAATGATTTCCCTCATCTAGTTAAATGAAAGCTTGTTTTTGAAGTAGTGAAAGGAAATTCAATAAGGGGAGATATAGATAACTTCACCGGGGTACTAAACAAGCCTGTTGGTAGTGAAGCAATATCTATGAAATCTATAAGGTTGTCTTACATATATGTATAATATACTTTGTTATTTAGTTCTTTTTCAATAATATTTATATCCTGAGCCAATAGGGTTTCCATAAGTAAACACATTTTGCATCTTTATAACCTTGAGAGCAAATAGAGTCAACTAAAATATGATATTTTAGCTAAATTTACTTTGATTATCCTGGATAATTCTTGAATAAATTTTAAGAAAAGAAAACCCTTATTAGCCTGACTTGAAATCAATCACCAAGTATGATTTAAATTTTTAGATATGGTTATTTTTACTACTTCTATATAAGATTAAAACTTCTAATTAGAAAGAAAACATTTAGATCAACAAAAAAAATTAATGACTCCATTACCCAATTAAGATACTTGGTCTATGATTATTTCATGCCTCACAGGGAGCTACAATCCCTAGATGGGGCCTATGTTAGAACATAAATAAGTTTTTCAAGTAAAAATACAAATTTCAAGTTTCTATGTGGTTTTTTTTGTCTTTTTCAAATAAAAGTTTTAACTTTAGCAATATTATTTCTTAAACTAAAAATTTCGTTATATTTTGACAGGGTGGATCAAGCATTAGTCGTTAAACCTGACACCCATCTAGATCGACGGCTCTCGCAACTTTGGGGATTCAAAAATCGTGAGATATTTAATCAACACTATAACTCATATTCAAGGTTTTACTTTAGAACTTCATGATTCGGTAATTCAAGCTCAAATGTCTAAAGGTATTTAAAATCCCGAAGTCGCGAAGCCCTGGAGTTTTGAAACTCTAAATTTCCAGAATATGTTTTAAAGTGTTCAGTTGACGTGTCCTATACCACCTGGCACTTTGTATATGTGGAGACACGTGGCACTCATTTTCACACTCTTAGTCATATAATTCGCACAATTTTAGGTGACACATGTCACTCATATTTTCATGACACATCATCAGACGTGACGCCATCCTGTTACATCACTCTGGGAGACCGTCCTCTGGAAGATTAAACTATCAACAAATATAAACAACACCGGAGTGCCAGAACGTCGAAATTATGAAGCGTCGAAGATTAAAGGGTAAACATGTTTTATTTGGTGTAATTAGCGGTAAGTAATCACTCTGTGAATTCGGCCTTCAGGGTAACTTTGAACACTTCAAATGAAAAACTCACAAAGCAATGAAGCTTCGGAGTCCCAGAGTTTTGAAGATTTTAAAGTTAAAGAAATCATAAGCTATGGTTAATTAAAACTAAAATATCAATTAAAGGATGATTAGTTGCTCCGTGAAATTGACCTTCGGGAGATATTTAGCATTTCTCATTCGAAACTCCCGAATGTCGAAGCGTCGAAATCACTTATCTTCATTAAATCACGATCTTTAAAGATATATTTAACATGGTTAAGGTAAAGAATTTGAAAATATTTCGGTCGTTAGGTAATAAATTTGACATATTTGACATGATTACCCTGTCATAGGATTAATTGTAAAAATGATTTGTGGTTTGTGGTTTGTGTTTTCTATTCAATAAAAGCACTTCTGAATTTCATACCATTTCTCTATTCGCCTTCAGAACTTTCACTACAGTAGTTAGGCTTATAGATTTTTATTTTTTTACAGGAGGACTCATATTGGAAAGATGAAAATTATGGCACCTCGTAAAACAGGAAGAAAGCAAGATCCATTTGCAGAAGACCCAAACCCAAATTCAGACATTTTTTCAGACACTATCGCTTGCCTGACAGAGGTCATTAAATCATGGAAGCAGTTTATGAAATCTTGGAGCAATAAAATTCCCTCCATTCTGATGAATCAAGCAGAGGAGAAGATGAGTCAACTGCAAACAAGCTAAGAGAGGTGGATAAGTCAGATCTTAACAAAGTCTGCAACATTAGATCACTCAACAGGCAACAATAAAAATTCAAAGAAATCTATTAGTGGTACATGAAATTGTTTTTTTTTTTATTTTGAATTAAATGCAAATATTGAACCCCCCAAGTTTGTTATTGCATTCTTATATCTGCATGCACAATACAAAGATCAACAAAATCCAGTTACACCCACAAGCAAATAAAGGAAGAATGAATCGCCAACAAGCAAAGGAGATCCCAAAAAATAGACAAATGTTCAAAATCTTTGTAATATTTATTCGGTTTAGATTTTATTCTATTTTGAGAACTAAGAACGTGGAAAGTCTAACCACTTTTGGTTAAGACAATTTTTGTATAAATAAGTAGATTAGAGATGTAATCGAGGCTTCTTCTGGCTGAATGTAAAACATAAACTTCTTAATACCAATTTCAGAGAAAAGACAAAGATTCTACATTTCATTTCCTTGAGTTATGTGTTTTCTGTGTATTTCTTTTTCGTCATAATCTCATTTTATTCACTCTATGGTTCTTAAAGATTGAAAGACTACAATTTAGTAATACATCTATTGTGGTCCATATAATTGGAAGTTTATTCAGCTACAACTTTTCCTCTCTTATTACTGTGAGTAAAACAAGACCTGTATCTGCATGGATCTCCTCATTTCAAATCATCTTTTAAGACTTATTATTCATGATTCTTCTATTGCGAATAAGGTAATATTTATCAGCATTGGAAATTGCAAAAACAATATGAACACCAAAAACTGTTTTGTATTACGTATAATCACAATATAAATACAATTACAAGTAGCTTAAGATATATAGCTATCTTAACTACACAATCTAGATAGTTGAGATAATATCTCCTTAACAAACTCAAATCCAAACCAATTCTATTGTAAGCATTATTCCAACACCCTCCCATAATGCTTACATTACAAATTTCAACATAGATATTTGTCTTGATATGGTCTTCATCGACACTCCTATCCACTCTGAAATCTTTGGGTATACTCTCTTTCTTCTCCATATCTTCGACCTTCCCTTTCAACTCATTTAAGCTAACACCGCTTCTGACCATCATTGACGAATTTGTAGAATTGACGCTTCTCGACCTCCTGAAGGACAATCTCGATACTGAATTATCCTATGGATACACTACCATCTGTGGAATTCCCCTGAAGAGAAAATTTGGACAGTTATATAGGACAATGATCTGATTACTGGATATTTTCAGCAGTCAATCATACAACTGGCTTGCTTTAAACACATCTACAACAATATACACAAGGATAACCTGTAACTAACAATCTTGAAGCACCGAAGTACAACAAGTCCCACCAACATCTGACAGAATGTAGACATAATCAAATCCATGATGTATTCTCTTGGCACTGAAGAACGTTGAGAACCACTAGTTTAAATTGTGTTACTATGTTCAATTCATTGGTCCTTCGTACTATAATTTTACAAACAAACAAAAAATACAAACTCAAAAATAATTTTCATACATACAAACAAACATCCACCCATCTCACATATTTTCTTCTCGTGTCTTAAAAAATTACAATGTAAGGCGTCGGTAAAAACGTTGACCATTTGAATACAATGCATATTCCTAATGCGCATGGCGAACATATGTGTAAATGAGATGGCTCAAATATATGAGCATACCCATTGCTGAAGCAAGATCCATTTGGAAATATTGGTTCGTATCTGGTACACCCTCCATGAAAATCCGACACAGAGAATTCAACACCATCCTATACGTGCTCCGAGGAGAGATTTAACACAAAAAAAACTAGCAAAAGCCTTGTAAGAGGATATTGCAATATACCAGGCTGTAAATAATAATCGTAAGACATAAAATAACATATTCATTAAAGAACAGATGAGAACCGATTCTGTTCCCATTTACACCAAGGAAAGCTTCATATATGGCCATTGTATGCACATTGTAACCCACAAAGTAACAAATACAGTTACGTCTTCATTCAGAGAACACAATCAACAAATTCCATGCAGACAGCTCACAATTTTTTCTTTCACCTAGGCAATGCCCCTCTTAAGGCACAAAAGAAATAAAACACACATAAATACACTCTTACATATTTACAGAAAATCAACAACACAACTCTCACATCTTCCTGGGCACTCCCGTGAAGGATTAAGCCCATCTAAGCTCTGATACCAAATTGCAAAAACAATATGCACACCAAAAATTGTTTTGTATTACTTATAATCACAATATAAATACAATTACAAGTAGCTTAAGATAGATAGCTATCTTAACTACACAATCTAGATAGTTGAGATAATATCTCCTTAACAAACTCAAATCCAAACCAATTCTATTGTAAGCATTATTCCAACATTGGATACCTTTGTTTAACACATTTCTAGTTTTCATCTCTTCAATATTTATAAAAAACTCAAAGAAAGAGATATTGTCTATGTGTTTTCTAATCATTAAGTTATTTGAAGTTCCATCTTAAAACTGAAGGTAGAAAAACATTATAAAAAACAAATCTTTTAAATTTTGGATGCCTGACATTATTCTGTGAACCTAGAGTAAATCTCGGGAACAACACTCCCTCTGGATCTTTAGATATTACAAGATCATTATCTTCTAGAATGTATTTCCATGCTTGGAGGTCATTGGATCCTTCAAGCTTTCCATCAAACCTGAAACTGGTAGTCATCATGCCCAGAACAAGTAAACAAAAAATAACTTTTCAAGATATGGATCTAGACCTTACTAGAGAGTTTAGCTGAACCAAGATGAATTTTTGTCACAGGAACTACAACAGCTGCAACCAGGCGTCCAGATCTAGGGTTTATGAGGAAACCCTAATTTTTCAAATTTTCAAATTTTGAATTATGGTCCAGGGAAGTGATGCGCCTTGCCTAGGCGAGTTTCTATGTGATCTTAGATTTACCAACATCCTCCAAATAAGGGATAAAACATCACTCTTAGGGTTTATGCAGAAATCTTAATTTTGCAGCAGCTGCAAAACCGAAAACTAGATCTTGGAGAAGGTGCGTTGAGGCTAGGCAAGCCTTCATAAATTGTGATTTGGTCTCTTTCATGCCCACTCTGATACCGTGTTGAAAAATTACTTATGCAGCTAACAGTTACAGTTCATCTTTTCTTATTACGATTATTTAGCTCATTAACTGCATATGCAAGATCATTGAAAGAGAGACAATCACATAAATAAGATAGACACAAGGATTATCCTGGGAAACCCTCTAAGGGAAGAAAACCAACAACTTCTTCTAAATAGATTCTTCAACCAAGAACAATGCTAAAATAGAAAACATATGGACCTTTGTTGTGTCTCCCTCTCTCTCCAAAACTTGTGCACCTTTTCTCTCTCTTGTGCTTGAGTGAGATGAGTGTATCAATGAGGCATCTAGCCCCTCTATTTATACACAAATGACTTTCCCTTTTAACTACTAGGGCCGACTTGACAATTGTCACTTAATTACATTTTACATTTGTCGTAATAGGGGCCGAATTGACAGTTTGAATTTATTTTACAATAAAGGCCACACTGGGGTCGACTTTACAAATACAACATAATAATATTCTTTTTAGGGTTTTTAGGGTTTTTGCATGATAAAATAAAATAGGAGAATATCTTCCGTAGAAAAGGGTACAAAGTGGAACAAAACCTAGGAATTCCTCGTGAAGAATACTAACATTTTAACTTATCCAAACTATGGAGATTTAGGAAAGCTTCTCTCAAATATTTTTAAGCATAGAAATAAAATTTTAAAATAATTCAAATAATTCCTACCATTTTTATTAAACTCTAGATAGACCAAAATTATCTTCAATAGACATCAACAATCATCGTCGTTAAATTAAATCAAGTTAAATACATCTCCCTCTATCTTTATTATATATTTTTGTATCTTTGAATTTTTATAATTTTTTATTAAAAGATTAAAAATCAGTGATACAATAAATCAAAATGATCTCAATGCATAATCTATAGAAGTATAACAATGAATAAACATTTCACATTTTTATAAATATTTCATTTTTTATCCTTTCAACTTCAAAATTTAAAAAACAAAATAAAATGTAGAAACAATAACCAAGTGTATACACAAGGTATAAACCAAAACCCCTTTATTATTCTGCTCGTATATCAAAGATGCTATCAAAAATACAACGAACAATTAATCAACAATTTTCTACATCAAATCTCAAAAGAAAAATAGATGGATTGATCCTCCTCACTTTCTCGATGTTTACAAAACCATATACAAATAAAGGCTAGAAGTTAAGAAAGAATGATAAACAATTAATAATAAGATATAAAAATAGTATACCTCATTTACAAGAAGAGATGATATCACCCGAAGAGATGATATCACCTAAACAAGAATTTGTAGATAGTATTCCTTCTGTCACACACAATGTCAAATCCTTTCAAATTGAAACTTGGATGAAATACAATTCAGATTTAAGCATTACACAATAGAGATTTGGTATACCTCACTAGCATCTCCGATCTTTCTTCGCCATTAGATTTTATTTTAAAGAGTTTGGAGAATCAATTAGCAATTATAGACAATAATAACCTTTTAGGTCTGGGATAATAAGTGAACAAGAGTAATACTTTTGAAAGAGGAATAGAAGGTTTTAAGTTAAACTTAAGGTTAACTTATGACCCTACCACATTAGTAAAATATTTGGGTTAAATATAAAAACTAAAATTTTCATTTTAAGTTACAAACTCATGACCTCCGATAATCTTTTGGCATATACTCCTTAACTCTATTTATGAATATAAACAATATACCGCCTCTTTTAAATCCATTATGAAATACTCCTTGGAATTCCATTTATGAATATAAACAATATACAATTTATTCTAACTCCATTATGAAAATAAATAACATAACAACACCCCAATAGAATAATCTCAAAAAGTATTGTATCTTATTACAATATCATCTAGTGACAAGTAATCTAGAGGAAGCACAAATATGTTTTTAGAGAACATATAATTAAACAATGGATGAATATCATCAAAACATATTGTTACTCATAAGTTTATATCAGAAAATCATAATACACATAAACACAATTGCGTTAATTAGTTCTAGCTTATGGGTTGATTAGGGTTAGTAAGGTATTAACAATTTCATTCTCCTTTAAGTGCTTGAGGGTGGGATAAGATGTTTCCAAACATTTCTAAGTCTAATGGGCTAGCTCAAGTGGTTGAGTGCTTTGAGATTCATGCAAGAGATCTTGGAGAGAATCCCCCTGGCTTGATGCCTCTATTGCATGGTTCACTCGATGTCCCTATCAGGTCAAGTGTCGTAATTAGTGTCAACAAGTTTACATTGAGTACCATCTGCAAAATGTAGAGAAGTGCCCAGTGATTTCCCTATGAGTATTTCTTTGTAAAAAATGTATATATATTATTGCAAAATTCACTCTGCCCACCATGCAAATCTAGGTCATGTGTGCCACCATTTGCTACAAAAAATATTATAGATAATCCATGTACAAAAGAGACCAATGGATATACATAATCATAGTCTACCACTAATCTTTACCACTTCCCAACTTCACACCATCAATAAAATAAATAGTAACCTTAACATCAAGCACATCATGATGAGGAAATCATGTATCATAGGGTCATTAGAATTCATCTCGAGATGAGGAGAGGTAGGTGGCAAAGTAGTTAGTATCTAATCAACAAAATCAATGAAAGGATGGGAAACAACATGGAATGATGGTTTTGTGTTACAAATGTGCAAAAACTGCTTATTGACTAATTGTGTGAGCTAATAACAGACAATGTGTGGGTGGAAACCAAGACACATGTCCATTTCACCTTGCAAGTATTGATTACAACATTAAACCGGAAATTCAATGAAAATCCAACAATTTGACAAACGAATTGGGGGAAACAAAAAAATGTCAAATTAAATCCCAATAAAAGGCAATAAAATTGTAGTGAATAACCCAAGAAGAGCATTTTTTTGTAGGTGAGCTCCAAATCTCTTCATGGGAGGGTCCTTTGTTCTTCTTAACCACTCAATCTCTCTCTATGAAGATGCAGACAACAATACCCTATGTGGATGGCCACTTGTAGAAGGTAGGCACTCAATAGGAAAGACAATTAGTCGATAGAATGGAGGAAGCAAAGGACAAAGGTCTCTAATTTCACTTTGGATTCCAACGACACAACTTTGCAAACTATGATTTTCTTCCTTATCAATTGCATGGACAAGGCCATCTATTTATAGCCCATGGAAAACTACTACTTGTTACCAACCACCATGAATGCCAATTCAACGCTATGTAATGATAAGATGGAAACTTTCTGGTTGGAAGTAGTGAAAATATGCCATTGCCCCACCACTTGGCTTTGCTCTAAAAAATTTATGCACCAATGAAGACTTTTTTATTTATGGCACTTGTTCGAATATCAAGGATTTTTATGTGGAATGACATGTATGGGTCAGGGGATCACGTGCTCAATTCATGTGTGTGGTCCTTTGATGATTGGAACTTGATTAATAACACAAATATCTTGTAGAAGTTTCAATTGATTGTGTTCGTATTAGTTATCATTGATTTGTGACTATTCCAACTATGCTCACTTGAATGCCATAGAGGATCAAAACTATGGTGATAACAATTGCCCCTTAATACATGAAGTTAGGAGCATCATGTATAGATAAAAGAAATCAAATTTTCTTTAACCAAGTGTTGTAATGGAGAGACAAATGTTGTAATGGAGAGACCAAAGAGAGAGAGAGAGAGAGTCGAGGAGGGGGGAGTGCCAATGAAGAGCAAATGGAACCCAACTACTAAAAAACAGGAAGGAGGTGATACAAATACATGTATAGGTGGGCATTCTCATACTTGGAAACTATTAAAGAAAAATAAAATATGAGATCATGGCAATAGAGGCCACATTTGAATACATTTGAAAAATGAATGTTGCTTCCATCACAAATTAACCTAGAGTTGAAAAGTATACATCCTCTTTCCACACACAAGCAATTAGTTTTAATTACCAAGAAAGAGACATGGCTGATATGTGAGGGAACAATGGAACCAATGAGGGTGGATAACTGCAACAAAAGGATGTCCAAAAGGGTGTGGGGTAGAAACATGTAGGGAGTCACCTTAAGAGTGGCTCCCACTTGAAGGCTCTAAATATGTTGAAAATAGCCATACATGTTCGGGGGTCTTCAACTAGAGCAAGAACATTGTAACCATCAATGTATATTGCCTAGAGCACGTCAGGGTCCACCCAAAGGGTGGCTCCTATGGGGGGCTCAAGATAATGCTAAAAAAAAACATACATGTCCAATGGTCTTTGATTGGAGCTATAACACTATAAACATCATGTATATTAGTTGAAACTTTTAAGGGGCCACCTAAAGGGAGGATCCTACAGAAGGGATCAAGATACTTCTGAAAAGAGCCATACATGTCTAGTGGTCTTCAATTGGATCTGATACACTATAGTTTTATCCCCCAAAAAAGGGTGCTATTGGTAACACCACTTTTCAATTCATGGGTTGATTTTAAATTTTTTGTTAGAAACATTATGGTCATGGTTGCAAAATGTTATAAATTTAATCTAAAAAAAAAGAGTGTTATTGGTAGTACCACTTTTCAATTGGAGGGTTGATTTGATGTTTTTGACACAAAAGTATGGGATTTTAGGGCTAGAGTTATTGTTTTGAGGTCACAATTCTTGCTAGGTTGGTAACTATGTGGCTAGGTCAAGTTACAACTAGGACCATGGAAATATTTGATAATGGGTCATGCTAAGATATATCCATACATCTCCTTAAACATTGAAGTTATAACACCTAGAAGGAGCACAAAATTTAGAACAAAGGAAAATTTGTTATTATAATATTTGGTTATCGAAGTTGTGAAGATATAAAAGGTGCATATGAAAGAAGAAAACATAAACAAGGTTTGTGTTGAGTGTGGGTTAAAACATGAATGTTGAATCTATAGATGTTAGAAGTAACTAACAAAGTGTTGAATATATAGAGGTTAAAAGTTCAACATGTTGGATATGTGCTTTCAAAATCATGGTTTGTGTTATGATTCCTTGTGATTGTTGATATGTTGGAACTGAAAATCATGTGGATTTGATAATGATGTTCATGATTCTATTAAAAAATTGGATATGGAGAAAAAAGGGAAGTAAAATCTCAACTAATTAAAGAACTAGAAGAAACCCTATGAACAAGGTAAGTGCCAAGTTCATGTTGGAAAAAAAAATAATGAAGAATGGAAGGATGTCATAATTGTTGATTTGGAAGGGGAATGAATAGAATTAATTATAATATGCATGATGATTGCCCAAGTGGCTCCATTGGCTCTTATCTATATGAGAAGTTAGTACGAGACATACAACAAAGTAATGGTCAGGATGACCACCCACATAAGCAATATTGAAGGGTTTGTCAAAAAAACATTGGCAAAGACTTCCCTAATACTCGACACAACATTAGAATGGCATAAAAAACCACATGGGTGAAGACATCTTGCGTTTAAATTTTTTGATTATTTTTAATGTGATAAAAAAAAAATAAATTACATTTTACTTCAAATTTACCACTAGCCCTTGGTTTCATGTAGGTTGTTACAAGACCAAACACTAAGTAGTTAAGGTGTCAAGTGTTTTAGACCCTAAATAAATCTAAGGTCTTGGACACAAAATTGATGCATGTGATTAACCATTGAGGTCGAAGATGAATTAATTTCATTAGGTCATATGAGATTCCTATATGACCTTTAAAAAGTGCTACAACCATTTAAAAAATTAAGTTAATTTTAAGGGTTTTGAGGCCAATTAAAGCAAATAATAATTTTATGGCAAATTAAATGTTGTTTAAGCTTGAAAAACAATTAAGGTAATTAATTTTTAGACTCAATTTTAGCTTAGAAATGTCATTTCAAGGGTATTTCACATCAAAAAGACATTAATGTCTCTTAAAATGTAAATATATTGACCACAATTTAGATAAATGGTGTTGAGACTAGTTAATATGTTACGATCAAGTGATACTTTGCCCCAAACTATTAGTTTGTAGCATATTATTCTTGGATGAACCTTAAAGGAAAGAACGTTTCATGTTGGACCAAGAGAGGAGGAACTCTTAAAGAATGGCAAGAAATTGTCATGATGAAGATAATATTTGGTAATATGGCTCTTAAGCATTGAAAGAGCTAGCAAGTATCTATTACCTTTAGTTGTGTAACTCCTTGTAGAAGAAGAAGGATAGTCTTGATTGTAATGAAGTATTTAAAAATGCAACCCTAGCGGTCAAGTGGTGAAAAGACACATGGAGTATAAATTTGTTAAAGTTTGGCATGTGAGAATGACCCATATAATTGGTTACTTTAAAATTTCAAAAGATATATCATATATCCAAGCCATTGTTATTAAGAATTGGCAAACATTGTAATTGGTTACCTAAGTGACTATGTTATCCCTTCTAAGATCTTCAAATTAGATTGTAAATGCAATATGTCTATTAAATTGGTTAAACTTAAGCCAAAATCATCAATGTCAAGCAATCAATTAAAAGTCAAAACCTTCAATGTCAAGTAAAGGGTTATGGATAATCCAAACCCCTTTTATTAGTAAAAATAAATTGATTTTGGGTAATTAAAAAGCATAAGATTATGAGTTAGCCATAAATCTAGTGGTTAAGGGTCACAAAAACCCTATCTTAATGTCATGTATGGCTTAAGGTGGTTGAAAGGATTGAAAATTTGAGTCTAACAAAAAGATGGAAGGAATCTTGAACTAGATGTGGGGTGTTCTTGTAAGGCCTAGAGAGGCACATATTGTCTTGCAAGGCCTTCAATGGGATGTCATTAATTATGTGTAAAATCCTAATGGGGTCAATTATGAACAATCATTGAATGGTTAAGAGTGGAAGATCTGTTAATTTTGGTAGCATCGACAGTCATTCTCCAATGAGAGGCCATATGGGCCACCCTAAGGCTAGCCAGGGAGATTTGGAGAATCAACCAGTCTTGTGAGGTATTGACAAAAGCCAGGGGGAACGTACAACCTCTGTGACTCAAACCAAAAGTCAGGACGAATGAGATGCTATGTGAGTCTAATGCAAAAGTCAAGGGGAATGTACAACCTCTGTGAGCATAGACAGTCTAGTGCAAAAGTCAGGGGGGGCGTACAACCTCTGTGAGCATAGACAGACTAGTGCAAAAGTCAAGGGGAACGTACAACCTATGTGAGCCTAGTCAAGCCTTGTGAGCCATGAGAAAAAGTCAAAGCATCTAGCAAAAGTTAGGTTGAATATAAAATTCCTATGAGCTGGAAACAAACAATATTCCTAATATTGCAAATGATGTAAATGTATTGATCTAGTGAGTTGGCACGTGTAACATTATCCACCATGAAGAGAATTTTGAATTGCCTTGTAAAGAGTCAAGTTGTAACTAAAGTCTAAAGTCTAGTTCTATTTTAGAACTAAAGTGTAATGTTGAATTGTAACTGAAGTCTTAAGTCTAGTTCTATTTTAGAACTAAAGTGTAATGCTGAGTTGCAACTGAAGTCTTAAGTCTAGTTCTATTTTAGAACTAAAGTGTAATGTTGAGTCGTAACTGAAGTCTTAAGTCTAGTTCTATTTTCGAACTAAAGTGTAATGTTGAGTTGCAACTGAAGTCTTAAGTGTAGTTCTATTTTCGAACTAAAGTGTAATGTTGAGTTGTAACTGAAGTCTCAAGTCTAGTTCTATTTTCGAACTAAAGTATACGAGTCTCAAGTCTAGTTCTAAGTTCAAACTAATGTATGAAGCTGAGTTATGATTAAAGCATACAAACAAGTTACTATTTCGAGCCTCTCCTCTTCTCCTCTTCAGCCTATATAAGCAGAGGTCAACCCCTCTCTTCAACACAGTTTGATATGCAGGTTAAGGGTGAAGCAATAGAGGATCATATCAGTGATAAAGAGGCAGCATACCAAAGAATCATATCAGTGTTGTATATCAGCAATAGAGGCTGCATATCAGAGGCATATATCAGCAGCATATCAGTGTTGTATATCAACAATAGAAGCAGTATATCAGATGTGTATTTCAGCAAGGTCTCTTAGGTCTTTGTCAGGTCAGAGTCATCTTGGCAAGCTATTTAAGAACATAACATTCATGGTGGATATTTGTAAGTGATCTTACATTATTAATGCAATAAAGGAATATCGTTTGCGAGGGTTTTTCTCCCTGTCCAGGGTTTCCCCGGGGTATAAGTGTTGTTGATGTGCATGCTTACTTATCTACATAGTTATTGCTATTCGGTTATGATTTGGTATTGTTGAAGTGTATTAAGTTGGAATCAAAGTATTGAAGAAAATAAAAGAATTAATCTGCATAAGAAATCAAGCTCATAATTCAATATGGTATCAGAGCTTAGGGTGTGTTAAACGTGTTGAAGTGCAGCAACAGGTACACATAGATCCAAGCTAGATTGATTAAGTTTCCAGTGTGAGGTCCATGGCATCCTCCATTTCAGTCAGGGCCGAAGATAGGCTCGAAGGAGGTACCAACTTCAATGTGTGGAAGCTCTAGATAACAAATATCTTGCAAAAGCATGATCTTGAGCAGTATGTGACCATAGTGGTGGAGGAACCCATGAATAATGCAGGAAGAGCGGCCTTCAGGAAGAGTCAAGCAAAGGCCAAGTGAATCATCTTTGACTCAGTCAAAGACAGTATAATGTCTGCAATGACTTCGTTAATGACTGCCAAGGACTGTATGGATACCTTGGTGAACCTGTATGAAAAACAGGCACCAAGTCAGAAGAGGAAACTTAAGCACAAGCTTAAGTATTTGAAGATGGAGAAAGGTGAACCAGCGACATCTTTCTGTTCCAGGATAGCCCAGATCAGAGATCAGCTTTTGGTCATAGGGGTGATAGTGGACGATGATGATTTAGTGCAGGCAATTTTTGACGGTCTTCCTTCTTCATGGGAGACCTTCTTATCCAGTGTAAGTGGGAGAGAGATTCAACCCACGTTTGATAGGTTATGGAATGATTGCCTCCAGGAGGAGAGTCGCACAGCTACCAGGAGCGAGCCAACGAAAGAAGAGCACTCAACTTTAGTATCAAGATTCAAGGGAAAGAAGAAAGGCACTTTCCAGAAAGGCTCTCAGAGGAAGCCAAACACC
>JASDQU010010488.1:474508-485678 GCA_032191745.1 Picea mariana | reverse complement strand
TTGTAAAGAGTCGAGTTGTAACTGAAGTCTCAAGTCTAGTTCTATTTTAGAACTAAAGTGTAATGCTGAGTTGTAACTGAAGTCTTAAGTCTAGTTCTATTTTAGAACTAAAGTGTAATGTTGAGTTGCAACCGAAGTCTTAAGTTTGGTTCTATTTTAGAACTAAAGTGTAATGTTGAGTTGTAACTGAAATCTTAAGTCTAGTTCTATTTTAGAACTAAAGTGTAATGTTGAGTTGCAACTGAAGTCTTAAGTGTAGTTCTATTTTCGAACTAAAGTGTAATGTTGAGTTGTAACTGAAATCTTAAGTCTAGTTCTATTTTCGAACTAAAGTATACCAGTCTCAAGTCTAGTTCTAAGTTCGAACTAAAGTATGAAGCTGAGTTATGATTAAAGCATGCAAACAGGTTACTATTTCGAGCCTCTCCTCTTCTCCTCTTCAACCTATATAAGCAGAGGTCAACCCTTCTCTTCAACACAGTTTGATATGCAGGTTAAGGGTGAAGCAATAGAGGAGCATATCAGTGATAAAGAGGCAACATACCAAAGAAACATATCAGTGTTGTATATCAGCAATAGAGGCTGCATATCAGAGGCCTATATCAACAACATATCAGTGTTGTATATCAACAATACAAGTAGCATATCAAAGGTGTATTTCAGCAAGGTCTCTTAGGTCTTTGCCAGGTCAGAGTCATCTTGGCAAGCTATTTAAGAGCAGAACATTCATGGTGGATATTTGTAAGTGATCTTACATTATTAATGCAATAAAGGAATATCGTTTGCTGGGGTTTTTCTCCCTATACAGGGTTTCTCTAGGGTATATGTGTTGTTGATGTGCATGCTTACTTATCTACATAGTTATTGCTATTCGGTTATGATTTGGTATTGTTGAAGTGTATTAAGCTTGAATCAAAGTATTGAAGAAAATAAAAGAATTGATCCGCATAAAAAATCAAACTCATAATTTAACAAGATCATACTATTGGAATCAATTATGACATGTATACATGTATAAATGGGCATATCGTTGTAAATATTACGTATACAATTGAGTATCAAGTCATGTTGTGTTGTCGAAGTCATGAGGTGTCATTGACATTGTCATGTCAATGAAAGTGTGTAATGGTCATAAAATATGGTATGAGAGAAGATCTAGTTGAAGAAATCATGACATTGTGACTTTGGGTCTAATCAACTTAATGTCAAAGGATTTGTTTATGTGGAAGTTGGCCACTCTACTATTAAACAAAGTCATTTTTTCAAGATGCTCACAGACCAGGAAAATATTATAGCACATGTAAAGTAGGTTATGGCGTTATGGCCATTTCCTTAAGAAAAGAAATGATTTCTAATGTGAGGCACTATGAGTACCGAAAAAGAATAAAGATTGTGTTTGAATCTTATGATTGACTCATTATTGGTTTTGGTTTGACCATAAGGATTTTGATCCAATAAGACAATTGTAGTCATTGCACCCTCAATAAATTTGAAGATTTTGTGTTGAAAATCACCGGTTTGAACATTGAAGTCAATGTAAAGACATTTTTTACATGTGACGATTCTTTCACATGTATAGAGCCCTTAAGTACCATTCAATCTATTTGATGTATATGTTTGTGGAAGATCGATGTTTTTAAGACAATGATCCAACTTGTGAAATCGACCAGTAGGCTCATGGGAGGGTCAGTATGCATGCTTGCACGAAAGTTGGATTGTTAGCTAAATTTTCCTCCATTTTTTCATAGAAGGGTTCTTGAATATATAAACTAGGTTCAAGAGGGAGTGTTGGAAACGAGTTGGGGCACTTGATATTATTGATAAATATTGAAATTATGTGTGGCATTGATCTTGACTATATTTAATAGTTCATTTTATGAAACTTTTGTGAAAAAAGAATGTTGGTTGAAGAAACATTAAGCTTCAAAAATAATCATCATTGACAGAGTGATTCAAAATATATTCAGTTAGATGACCTCTGGTGCAAAAAATAATCACACCACAAAGTAAGGAAAAATCCAGACAACAAAGTTGACAAACACAAAGCATGAAATCAAAAATAACTAGCAAAAGGATCGATGCATTACAACAAAACTAAGTAGCAAGCACATCCACTAAAGATAACCTAAAGATCTAAAAATCGGCTTAAAGACTAAGAAAGATAAAGTTGACATTTAAGGGGAGTGTTATGAATAATAAAATATTAGATGTAAAAACGATACCAGTCTGTGTGTTTAGTAAATTATAACATCTTGCAAGTCAGAACAAAAGGTGAGATATGATCAGATCCGAAAGAGTTAAGAACAGACAATATGGCCATGTTATTAAATGCTTAAAAAGATTGTGGCATCTGAGTCAATATGAGCTGAGACATGACATGTGAGTGAGTGTAACACGTAATTAGCTAATATACTTATGGTCTTGAATTGTTGTTTCGTATAACCACCCGTTTGTGTGTGAGGTCACATGTTTTCTACTCTTCCTATAAATAAGAGACATCTTTTGTAATCTCTTGAAGCACAACAATTAGAATATTTTAGTGTATCTCTTAAAGACTTATGGCCATTGTGCTTCCTCCTGGTCTGTTCTAACATTAAATTGCCATAACATTGAAATAAGATTTTCTTCTCTTGAATTCCTTGTCTTGTGCCTGTTTGCTCTGTTAAACCAGCACAAGAGCACTTCCCAACTACAGGATACATAAATGCTCAAGACATTGATTTAGAGAATTGCCTAACAATAGCATATGCTAGACAACGCATGTACTAAGCAGAAACTTCTCTCTGGTTTCCAATATCAAATGCAACAATCTCAGCTCATTGTTCAACCTCGTAATGAACAGACTATTGTTCATTGCATAACTCTTGTATGTTGGAAACATGCCAACAAATTTCCTCATGCACTCACGTGCACATGCATTTCAACTAAATTAGGAATGTGCATACATGCACTCATTGTAAACAGGTTCTGTAAATCTATTTATGAACTGTTCGTATAACTATGTGATCTATTCATGATCAGTTTGTGTAACTGAGTGATAGATGTTATATATACGAGCATACCCATAGAGGTGAGAGTGCAATGTGCAACGTGTGTAGAGAGTAGAGTGTGTGTGAGGAGAGGATGATTGTATGCCTGAGATTGGCTATTGTAATTCTCCCTTGAATAATAAGAAGACCGAATATCATTGCCCGTGGTTTTTTCCCGCATTGGGTTTCCACATAAATCACTGTGTCAATTGTGTGATTTTTGTTCTTGGTTTTATGCGTGTTTAATTTTGTTTGTTGATGCTATGGTTATTATGCTATGTTTTGCTTCTGCTGCCCAACAAGTGGTATAAGAGCAGGTTGAGTAGGTGTCACAAGTGAGCCAAGGCGAATTGTGTGCAGGTTTCTTATGAATGTAAGAAGGCGTGATTGAATCTTAGAGACGTGATAGAGTGTCTCAGGTCATTGACACTCTCTAGAAAATGTTAGAGGCGCACCGACGCTCTCAAACTTAAGAAATTACAATTTTCCCAAAATCAGCACGAGAGGTTTGTGCACCACAAAACGCTGGCAAATCGACAATTCCCATCCACACTAAAGGAGCGTTGATCTCTAAAACTATCACACCCTTTCCACCCACAAAGGAGCGTCGATCTTTAAAGAAAAATTTGCATGGTTTAACAAATTCGAGTGGTATAAAAGTTTAAGGTGGAGGGTTTCTTGTCTTATTCGTGAGCCTTAAGACATGGTTGTGAGTTTTTTAACGATAAAAGGGTGGGGTGAAGGATACCTTATTCTTATTTATCCGAGCCATTCTTAACAAGGGTGAGGTGGAGGATACCTTTTCTTAACACTCTTGTCTTATTATGGAGGATATGTATTAAATATTATTTTTTAAGAGTTGAAATTGTGTAGATTTGGTAAAAGGTTTTATTAAGGTATAAAAATATTTATTAAATATTTTTAAAACTTTGTCATCATTAGTTTTGGTTTCAATCTTGAAGTGTAAGGTTATTTCTCCATATAAAAGGCTCAGTTTTATAAGCAGTGGTTTCTGGAGTTTTCTGCTAACGACGAAAGTGTAGAGTTATAAGTTTGAGGTGGAAAAATTCAGCGGTAAGAATAGCTTTGCACTATGGAAGCTCAAGATGCAAGATCTGCTTGTACAACAAGGATTGCAAAAAGCGTTGGCTAGAAAGACAAAGAAACCGACAAGCATGATAGATGAGGACTGAGAAGATATGGATGCAAGAGCCCTCAGTACTTTTCGTTTGTGTCTGGAAGATGAAGTATTGTTTAACATCGCTGAAGAGTAGACAACAGCAGGTTTGTTGAGCAAACTAGAGAGTCTATATATGACAAAGAACTTGATGAACATAATCTTCTTGAAGATGCAGTTGTACAACTTGCAGATGAAAGAAGGTACGAAAATTGTTGATCACTCGAATGTTTTCAATACTTTGCTTTGTCGATTATCTAGTATGGATGTAACGTACGAAGATGAGGACAAGGCGGTTATGCTACTGTGTTCATTGCCTGAGTCTTGGGATCATATGGTCACAACTATGTGGTTTAGCACAACATATGCCATTGATTATGACACTGTTGTGAGAGCTTTGCTGCCTGAGGAGATGAGGAAAATATCCAGTAAAGAAACCTCAATAGTAGAAGCAATGGTGGTCAAAGGTTGATCTACAGAAAGAGGGAAAAATCAAAGGGTACATCAAGGTCTAAGTCAAAAGGCAAGAAGAGTAAGCAGAAATGTTGGTTTTGTGGTAAATCTGGGCATCTCAAGAAGGATTGCTGGAAAAGATAGAATGCATTCAAGGAGGAGTCCACAAAAGAAGCAAAGGAAGCTAATGTAGTTGAAACAAGTTCAGGTTCCAGTTCAGGTATGGTTGATGAAGTATTGTCTACTTGTGATGTTTCACATCAACATCAGCGTTGGTTGTTAGATTCTGGTGCGTCCAACCACATGTGTCGTCATAGAAATTGGTTCTCAACTTACCAATCTATTGATGATGGTGTTGTTTTTATGGGAAATGATTTTTCTTGTAAAATTGTTGCAATTGGTAGTGTCCGGATTAAAATGCATGATGGTTCTGTAAGAACATTAACATATGTAAGGCATGTTCCCAAACTAAGAAAGAACTTGATATATTTGGGGGTTCTAGATTCTGCTGGTTACAAGTGTACAACTCAAGGTGGAGTATTGAAGGTGTCCAAAGGCATCTCAGTAGACAAGAAGGAAAAGAGGATCGAGAACCTTTATCAACTTGAAGGAAGGACAGAGGTAAATCAAGCAGTGGTAGCATCTGAAGATGCAAGTGACTCTGTTCATTTATGGCATGAGCGTTTGGGTCATATGAGCGAGAAAGGGATTAAGGTACTGGTTGATCGTAAGTCACTTCCAAGTTTGAAGTTTTTGAATTTGAATTTCTACAAGTATTGTGTCTTTGGAAAACAGTGTAGACAGAAGTTTAAAACATGAAGGCATATAAGCAAAGGTATCCTTGATTACATTCATTCAGATGTTTGGGGACCATCCCCTATAGTTTCTTTTAGAGGATCGTCATATTTTGTGACATTTATAGATGATTACTCTAGAAAGGTTTGGGTCTATTTACTTAAAAGAAAAGCTGATGTATTTAATACTTTTAAGCAATTCGAAGCTTTGGTTGAAAAGAGCACTGACGGGTCAATCAAGTTTTTAAAAACAGATAATGGAGGTGAGTTCACATCTGTGGAATTTGAGAACTATTGCAAAGAAGTTGGGATCGAAAGACATAAGACCACAGTTTATACTCCTCAGAAGAATGGTGTTGTTGAACGCATGAATAAGACTCTCCTAGAGAGAGCAAGAAACATGCTCAGTAATGCCAAGATGCAACAAGAATTGTGGGCAGAAGTAGTACTTACAGCATGCTATCTAATAAATCGGTCACCATCAACTGCAATAAACTGTAAGATTCCAGAAGAGGTATGGACATGTCATTCGTGTGATTTTTCAAATCTGAGAATATTTGGTTATGATGCTTATGCTTTTATTTCTAAAGATCAACGTTTTAAGTTAGATCCTAGATCAAAGAAATATGTCTTTGTTGGTTATGGTGATGGAGTTAAGGGGTACAGATTGTGGGATCCTACTGCCCACAAACTCATTATAAGCAAAGATGTAGTATTTGATGAATCCTCAATCTTAAAATCAGAATTGGTAGATGTGGAAGTGAGACAAGAACAAGTACCGCAAGTTCAACAAATTCAATTGGAAACTTAGCCATCTTCAGAAAGGGAGGAGCACGAAGAAGTTCCAAAAGAAGAAGATGAAGATGCAGAAAATATCCAGGAAACTGAGGATATGCCTCAACCATCTCTAAGGAGATCTTCACAGGTCAGGAATCCTCCTACAAGGTATGACGATTATGTTTCATCTGTGGCTTTGGTTTCTATTGATGGAGAACCTAGTTGTTTTTAGGAAGCAATTAAGGTATCTGAAAGTGCTCAATGGAAGAAAGCTATGAAAGAAGAAATGGATGCCTTAGAGAGGAATAAAACATGGGACCTGGTAGAACTTCCAAAGGACAGGAAGGTTGTCGGCTGCAAGTGGGTCTACAAACTGAAAAAGGGCGCTGATGATAAAGTTGAAAGGTATAAAGCAAGACTAGTAGCAAATTTCTTTAAGGGTTTGTTTAAGATCGTAATAAGAGGTTTGTTTGCAAATTTAAGAAGTCATTGTATGGCCTGAGACAGTCTCCGAGACAATGGTACAAGAAGTTTGATTCTTTCATGGTGAGCCTAAATTTTACAAGAAGTGAATATGATCATTGTGTTTACTTTAAAAAGTTGGAAAATGGCGTGTTCATTATTTTGGTGTTATATGTTGACGATATGCTTGTGGCAAGCAAAAACATGGTCAAAATCAATAGGTTAAAGGCTCAGTTGGCTAGGGTGTTTGATATAAAGGATTTAGGAGCAGCAAAACAAATCTTAGGCATTTAGATACACAAAGACAGGAAAAATGGCAAGTTGTGGTTATCACAACAGAAGTATGTGGATAAAATACTTATGAGATTCGGTATGAATAATGTGAAACCCGTACAGATCCCTTTGGCTTCCCATTTCAAGTTTTCTTCAGGTTTATGCCCTAGTAATGACAAAGAAAAGGATTATATGTCTCGTGTACCATATGCTAATGCAGTGGGAAGTTTGATGTGTGCGATGGTGAGTACTAGACTAAATATTTCACATGCAGTTGGTGTTGTCAGTCGATGCATGGAAAATCCAGGAAAAGAGCATTGGGAAGCAATGAAATGGGTGTTTCGATATCCTAGAGGCACAAGCAGTTATTCTATCACCTATGATGGTTCCAAAGATTCAATTTGCGGTTATGTAGATTCAAATTTTGCAGGTGACTTGGACAAAAGGAGATCCACTTCAAGATATGTCTTTACTCTTGCAGGAGGACCTCTTAGTTGGATGTCAAAGCTTCAAAACGTAGTCGTTTTATCCACTACTGAGGCAGAGTATATGACTGTTTCACATGCATGCAAGGAGGCAATTTGGTTACACAGTTTGTTGGGTGAGTTTGGAAGGATGCAGGACAAGGTGAAAGTATTTTGCGATAGTCAAAGTGCTATTCATTTGGCTAGAAATCCAGCTTCTCACAGTAAGACAAAGCATATTTCTATTAAGTACCATTTTGTAAGACAGGTTGTTGATGAAGGTGGAGTGGCTCTAGAAAAGGTCCATACAAAAGTGAACTCTGTAGACATGTTTACGAAACCAGTTTTGTTAGAGAAGCTACGATGGTGTTTGGCTTCTCTTGGCATGCAGAAAAGGTGATGAATTAATTAAGGGCATGATATATCAGGTAAATTGTTGTCAAGGTGGAGATTGTTGGAAACATGCCAACGAATTTCCTCATGCACTCACATGCACATGCATTTCAACTAAATTAGGAATGTGCATACATGCACTCATTGTAAATAGGTTGTGTAAACCTATTTATGAACTGTTTGTATAACTATGTGATCTATTCATGATCAGTTTGTGTAACTAAGTGATAGATGTTATATATACGAGCATACCCATAGAGGTGAGAGTGCAATGTGCAAGGTGTGTAGAGAGCAGAGTGTGTGTGAGGAGAGGATGCTTGTATGCCTGAGATTGGCTATTGTAATTCTCCCTTGAATAATAAGAAGACCGAATATCATTGCCCGTGGTTTTTTCCCGCATTGGGTTTCCACATAAATCACTGTGTCAATTGTGTGATTGTTGTTCTTGGTTTTATGCATGTTTAATCTTGCTTGTTGATGCTCTGGTTATTATGCTATGTTTTGCTTCCGCTGCCCAACACTGTAATCATATCAGACAGTTTGTACACTTAAAACAATGTACTTGGAGCCCAGTTGTGTAAACAACACTTCCTCTTCTACTTCAGCATGCTTGTCTCTGTAGCAAATTGCAATTATAGAAGTATCTTTTACACATCCATCCTCTAAAGATTATTCTTTAGATAAATAGCAGACATCATGAAGATGGTCTAGAGATTTTATAATTCACAGTCCGCCTTTTACCCTTCTTATCCTGGAATTATTCATGTCAACTTTGGCTAAAATTTGTATTATGGTTTAAAACTCCAGATTGTAGTCTTTATTATTATACAATCCTAGCGATTTGCCACCCCAACTTATCCTAGTACTATGAATCGTTGGCAATAAGATTCCCCTCATATCACGGAATGATCCGTCCAGGATCTAAAGCATCCAAAACCTCCGAATAGGTATGAACTGCCATTTCCATGTTGGCATAACAAAACCTAGCCAATGCATGGGCAGTTAACGAATTTTCTAGCGGAGAGAAAAAAAGGAGAGAGTTAGGGCCGAATAGTTCGTTCAAAGAAGGGCAGGATGAGCAGAAGCAACATTCTTCCAGCAGAACACGAAGGGGTCACAGGATAATTGCTGTAAAAACCAGAAGTTGGAAGTAAAGTAGCAAGCTCGTTTTCCTTCAGCCACTTTGTATTTTAAGGGGTTTTGTATATTAATATATGTTGGGGGTTTTTTCTCCAGCGTAACAAAACGTGTGGATGTATTCTTGGTGTGGATGTGGTTTTTATTATGATGTCTTGTTCTTCCTGTCTATAGTTAAGAATTAAGAGATCTGTATGGAACACCACTGCACTTTAACAGATCAAGAAGCAGACGATAAAGCCATAACAGGAAGAATCTAAAGGAAAATGTTCTCTCCGTAAAATTACACGATCCAGTTTGAATTGCTGGCTGTAAACTGTGGTGTTGTTCTGTGTCCTTAGTTGATTTCTCGTACAGAAGTTAGCAGTCTGTAGCAGAGCTATCTTGCAAAGTTTTGCTAGATGTAAGAGAGGTTTCTTGCACAGAAAAATTAGATCATACAGCGACATTTCAATTTATCCAAGAATCACACAAGGTCATAAGGCTCGAGTCAAATAGCTGCGAGTAATTCATCACTCCAGTTTCTGAGTCAAATCCAGAAAATTTTACAGAGGGAATGCCAAACTATCGACAAACTTGATTCCCAACTAGAGCCAACAAACATAGAATTCAATTTGCATTCAGATCAGCATTTTTGTATTTAATTTTCTGACACTAAAAAGTCAGGTTATTATCTTTGTAAATTAGTCACTGCAACATTAACCAAATCTTTTTCCAAAATATCTATGGGAATGCATTACAATTTTACAGCATACAAGTAGCAAAGATCATCACAAGACATTGTATTTCCAAGTAGATAAGAACAAAAGAACAAGTTGTAAGTTATCTATAAACAGTTCAATCAACCCTATAAGTTTTTCTACCTTCATTATCTTGAACTGTTTACAGTTGTTATCCCAGGTAGGCAAAATCATAAGTTTCGACTTTTCCAATCTAATAAAAAAAAACAGTTATATTTAGAGCTGTTTAATCAAGCTTATAGATCGACAAATACAATAAAAAAGTATAGCATGCAACTTTGACCAGGTATACCATTGCGGGTTTGCTGATTTATATTGATAAAAAAATACAAATCTTTACCTTTGATTATAGCCTATTAACCAGTGAGGTTCGCTTAATAAACTTTTGCCTTATGAAAATGCTAGGAGGTTACCGTCATATGCATAGATATATCATATTTTCAATACCTGTAATCAGATATATGTTGCAGAGTGTTTCTTTAATAATGATTTTATGTATGCATCTTCTCGACAAGAGGCATAACTTCCTACCTCAAGGCATAAGCAATTTACAAAGGCAATCTTCAACGTCTTTTGCATTGCTCCAGCTATGAACTTGAGCTTTAACAAGATCAGGGTTCTGACCAAGAAGTTTCCAAAGTGGGTACCTGAAAATAAATATGGATCGTAACTTCAGACCAATGGAAACAGCTATGAGATACAAAAGATTGAAGAATTTTATGTGTATAAGTGCAAACAACTCAGTAGCCTGACTCTTGTCTTGCAAGGACGTGATCTTCACTCCCCAATTTCAATGAAGGGCAGAAATCTCCCCGGCCATCTCCCAGATAAATGAAACGTTTATTAGATTCTGGAGGGAAACATCTTTGAATGCCATCTACTATTGCTCCCTGCAACATATTAGAATAAATATTATTATTCCATACCTAGGCTACAGGCGTGACCTAAGAAGAAGCTGATCACCAGAACCTCTTACTATTTTATGGTGTTTTAATCTTTTAACAAGTATGAGAACACAGATTCCCCCAAGCCATGCTAGCATGGGAAACAATGTAGTGTTCCTTTGAACCATGGGTCTTACCAATTAATCAAAACCATTCAACAAGCTTGCCTTATCCAAAAATAATTTCCATCTTTCTCCCATAAACAACATCTGAGCAACCAAAACATAAATAGCAATTGTATGTGCCAATAGTAGAGTAGCTATTTTAGAGTTAATGGGAGACCAAAAATATCATATGTGCTACTTAGATTAGACAACATCTTGCAATTCACAACAACGATGGATAAACAAAATAGCGAAGGAAGGGCAATGATTTTTCACCTTGCACATATTAGGAGGGCAAAGCTCACATCCATGTGATGCTACAGTATATGAATGGTAAGGGAATATTCTTAACCTTCCATCATTATCAACACTTGCTGGGTTTGTGTGAATCTCACTGAAATATTGAAGCAGGTCATAATTTTC
>JASDQU010010488.1:397276-416281 GCA_032191745.1 Picea mariana | reverse complement strand
TAGATATTGTGTGGAAATTTAATTTATGATCTCTATGTTAGTCTTATATATAAATATTTGTCTGCACAAGAACCACTAGGTCTTTGTTCCTCTGTGCTTCTCTATAATATCTCTTCTTGTCCGCTACAAATATTCTGAAGCCAATGACCAGGTTCCGATGGTGTGGGATTTCTCTATCCATGGCGTATCCTTTGTTCTTTTTAATCACTCTAAGGTCCTCTTTATGTAACCAATGAAAACAACTGAATACAATCCCCTTTGTTCTCAAACTGTCTATACATAAGGAATTAGATGCCAATGAAACATTGATAAATCATCGTTCTCAAGGAGCCAACCAATCTTGGGTCTCTACTTTGGATAGTCTGTTTTCTAGTGGCTTGTATTTTTTTCTCATCGCTCAGTTACCAATCTCATTTTCACCAAGGTAGATAAATCTACCAAGAGACAACCCAATCAATCGAATCAGAATCCAAATCGACTAGTAAGTGAATTTGGGTAAATAAATAAGGGGAAAATCATCTCGATTGAATGAAATGACCAATAGTGAAGAAAAATATTCAATGGATAAGTTGGGTCAACTGGCAGTGGAAAGAAATGATTAGAGGGTGAATCGACAACCCTCGATGAAGACAAATATCTAAAGGGTGAATTGGAAAACCCACAACATCTAATAAACACCTAGACAACATCTAAACACGTCCAACAACATCAAAATTCTCCCAACTACTTCTAAAGGAATCCAACCAACATCTAAACATGTCCAACAATATCTAAATTTACCCATGGACTTCTAAAATTGTCCAACAACATCTAGAAATGCCCACACAAGTTAGAATCCGCCTAACATCATTTAAAAATTCCCATCAACTTCTAATTACACCCAAGAGATTTTAAATACACCCTACAACATTTAGAAATTCCCAACAACTTATGATTATGCCCAAGTGAGGATGAATTCACCCTACAACATTTAAAAATGTCTAACACAATCTAAAAATGCCCAGGAAAAGGGTAGCTCGTCCTAGCAAAAAGAAGTCGACTAGACCAATAAAATTATACCGACAATGAGGATAATCCGACCTGTCGGAAGTCGAGCCGACCAACGAAAGATATGAGTCAACCGACGGAAGAGAGGAAAGTCCACCAAGTAGGGAAATCGACTGATAAATAAACCAATTCGACCCAGACATTGTTAAATCGACTTGACAAAAGTGATTCAATTGTGGGGATGAAATTACAATTCAGAGGAGTAAGATAATTCTCCCAACAAGTAGAAATTATCCCAATATGGTTTACAAATGCCCATGCAATGTAAATTTGACTCAAGATTCAATTTAGATGTCCAAGGGGAATGTAAACTCACCCATTAGATTTAAACTTGACTTGGAAATTAATTTAGATTCCCCAACATTAAGGAATTCAACGCAATGGTGTTCAACTCGACTAGAGGGATTTAAGTCAACTAGAAAGTGAGGGGGGATCGACTGGCCATGAATATTAACCAACCAACCAAATTTGATTTCCTAGAAAATAGAAATATATCCACTGTTGGTTTTAATCAAGTTACGGATGGGTGAGCATCATTCCAAGCTATTTCTATTCATTAAATTATAGTGAGAGAACTAAATTATGAATGGAGCTAACAATTTTCTTGCAATGAAGTTTTCTTTAAAAACAATAGATGCATTTACTAGCATCGAGTAAGAAACACTATTTCATGCAAACTAAACACCACAACCATAAAGAAATTTCAACCCAATACTAGACATAACAGACACAATATTACCCTAGAATCCGAACAGAAAAACCAATTTTGAGTGGGACTCAATATTTCCATTATGGAAATCTCTGGTTACAATGCATTCATGGATTCAATGCCTCTTCCTCTTTTGAACAAGAAAAGAACCATTTCAAATGAGAGTGAGGGAAGAAATAGGGAGAGATGGGGGATAGGGGAAGGCCAACAAACCTGACCCTTCATTTCCCATACCTTAGTATTCTCTCCTATTCAATTATTAAATTGCATTTAGTTCTGCATGTTCCTCTCATGTTCTCATATTTTTGTCTTATTAGAATTTAGAATTTACATTGCTTTACAAGGTTCATTTACCTTCAATGATTGTCTTACACCCATTTTTTGGTCCATACCCATTTTGGATCACACCTCCCCATTGAGAGGCTTTTGGTCCCCAAAAGATCAAGGGAACCAATATGGATCATTGTAATTTTGTCTTCTCCTCTGGAATGTGGCTCTGACTCTGGCTCCATGCAACAGTTATGACTCTAGCTCTACCTCTAGCTCGTAGCTATGGTTATTGTCTCTAGTCCCTAACTATGGTTCTAGTTCTGGTTTTGACTCACTTGTTACTTTATTTCATAAGTATTCTCACTGACTCTGAGCTCCATAATCTCCAGATATGAACTTTGGACTCAACACTCATTCCCATCTCGCTCTGTTTCATGGAGACAGTCCATCTCAGAAATCATGAAGCCAAGTCGAAAGTTGTTCTATGTCTAATGTGACCCCAAAAAGATTCTACCACACAAAAACTCCTCAAGGGAAGTGTGGTTGCATTCCTTTGCTAGGATTAGCTGCTTCTCGTCATGAAAATAACTCTTTCCTTCCATGTCACTCTAATGACCGATCTGCATACCCCTACATGCTGGTTGTAGGAGTTGGTCCATCCACTGGTAAGTCATTTTTCAACCAACATGAAATGAAAGATATGTCAAGCCATGCTTGTATGCACACCATGAAGTTCTCAAAAAACCCTCTAAGGTCATTTACGTCTATGTACCATCCTCCGACACAACTCCAATATGGGGTTCTTCCGATGCAATACTAGAAACAAGAATCAAATTGTGGTTTTTCTCGGCAACAACCTATTTTCCTTTTCTTTTGTTTTTCTACTCTCGTGTGCTGCTATCTTTGTTTGGATTTTTTTTTTCACTTGGATTGGAGATGCAAGAATCTCTTCATCTTCCTCAATATTCACTCTCCACCCCTTCTCCCGGCTGTTCAGTTTCTAGGGTGAAGCTCTGGATGAAGTCACCAACACTTTGCTTCCCAATGACCACTGAAATTATGGTGATGGAAAAAGTTCTTGTTTCTTCTCCAAGGAATTATTGACATATTCCTCCTCTCCATTTTCCTCTTTGTATGATGTTGTGTTGGTGGAACCTTCTTGTCTTTCTTCTTTTAAAAACAACTAGGCCTATGAAACATGACTTGCTTCTTTAAGTAGGCTTCCTCACAATGGTATTTCTTTCCACAATATGTGCATGTCTTTGCATACCAACTAATGGTAGCATTATGTCCTCTCTTCTTGCATCAATAACAAATAATAAATGTCTTGTTTGACGTGAACCTCCTGGTCTTCTTCTTCTTGTTTCTTTCATAGATTGGTTTGCTTATTTCTTTCATATATTGGTTTTCTTCTTTCTTTGAGTGCATGTGTGGGATAACTTTGCACATTCCCCTCATCGATGCTCTTCTTCAATATACCACAGGGTTTAGGTGATGGTGAGATAACACCTTCACTCCCTGCTGCTGTTGCTCCTTCTCCTGATGAGGAAACCAACTTTGACATGTCTTTTGCCTTCATGAAAATGATCTTCACGGTGATGGAATTTTTACTTCTCCCTTTAAAGCCCAAGCCTTCATGATTGACCCATTATGTAGCTACAATGGGGCTCAATATTCCCTATCTTGACTTTCCTATCCCTTTTCCATCATATCCCATTTTTGTTAGAAGTTTAGAACCAATACCTCTGGTATGATTCTCTAATTCACCAAGCTTCTCTCGAGAGATGCCTATGGAAGATGATCTTACCGAGGTGGTATAAGTCATGTTGCTATCATCTGCAGTGGAAATGGAATTTTTTCCTACTTCTCTATGCTCTTGGAAAACTTATTGAAGCCTTTCCAAGGACTTCTCCTTCTCTGTCAATTCTTTTTGCAGCTACATCATCATCCGTGTGAGCCTATCCTCCTGCCAAATATCCAATTATATGACCTTCTACCCAAGGTGTGAAAGTTGTTCTCTATTCTTGTCCCAATCTATTCTGACTGCAGTGAGGGAGTCTTTTCATTCTTCACACTTCTTATTGAACATATGAACATGCTCTTTCAAGTGCACATTATTCTCCCGTTGCTAAGAATTACTGGCCCTTAAGTATTCCAACTTGTCTATGATTACTTTACCCATGTTGAGGTCTGCAATTTTCTGTCCAAAGTCCTAGCAGTAGTCACGGTAAAGGATGCAACTGCTATGATACCTTCTAATCCATAAACGAAAGGCTTATATTCCACTTGCTTCACCGACATGGATACTGTGCATAAATTTAATTTCGAATCTCTATGTCAATCTTATATATATATAGATCTGTTTACATAATAACCACGAGGCCTCTATTCCTTTGTGTCACTCTATAATATCTCTTCTTGTCTCCTACAAATATTCTGAATCTAATGACTAGATTCTGATACCGTGGGATTTATCTGTCCATGATGCAACCTTTGTCCTTTTTAACCACTGCAAGGTCCTCTTTGTGCAACCAATGGAAATAACCAACTGCAATCCCCTCTATTCTCAAACTTTCTACACATAAGGAATTAGATGCCAATGAAATAGTGATAAATCACTACTATCAAGGAGCCAACCAATCTTGGGTCTCTACTCTGGATAACTTGATCTCCAGAGGCTTGTATTTTTTCTCATTGCTCACTTACCAAGCCCATGTTCACCAAGGTAGATGAATCGACCAAGAGAGAACCCAATCGGACATAGCGAAATCCAAATTGAACATTAAGTGAAGTCGGCTAAATAAATAAGGGGAAAATCATCCTGATGGAATGAACTAACCAATAGTGAATAAAAATAATTAGTGGATAAGTTGGTCGAATGGCAGTGGAAAGAAATGATTAAAGGATTAATTGGAAGCTCTCCATGAAGACAAATATCTAAAGGGCGAATTGGACAACCCACAACATATAATAAATTCTTAGACAACATCTAAATACATCCGACAACATCTAAATTCGCCCAACAACTTCTAAATATGTCCAGACAACATCTAAATATGTTTGAAAATATCTAAATTCACCCATGGAATTCTAAACTTGACCAATGACATCTAAAAATTCCCCCGCAAGTCAAAATCCATCCAACATCATTTAAAAACTCCCATTATATTCTAACTACTCCAAGAGATTTTAAATACATCCCACAACATTTAGAAATTCCCCAAAAGTTATGATTATTCCCATGTGAGGATGAATTTGCCTCACAACATTTCAAAATGTCTGACACAATCTAAAAACACCCAAGAAAAGAGTAGCACATCCCTACAAAAGGAAGTCGACCAGATCGAGTAAATTCGATCGTTAAGGAGGAAAATCCGACCCATTGAAATTCAAGTAGACCAACAAAAGATATGAGTTGACTGATATAAGAGAGGTAAGTCGACCAAGTAAGGAAATCGACCGACAAATAAACTAATTTGACCCAGACAATGTTAAATCGACTTGGAAAAAATGATTCAACTATGGGGATGAAATTACAATTCAGAGGAATAAGATAATTCTCCCAACATGTATAAGTTCACCCAACAAGGTTTACAAATTCCCAGGCAATGAAAATTCAACTCAAGATTCAATTTAGAAGTCCAAGGGGAATTTAAACTCATTCATTATATTTAAACTCAACTTGGAAATTAATTTAGACACCCCAATATTAAAGAATTTGACACAATGTTTTTCAAGTCGATCGGAAGGAGTTAAGTCGACTGGACAATGAGGGGGTATCAACTAGCCATGAATATTCACCAAACAAAAAAATTTAATTTCCTAGAAAATACAAATATTATCCACCGTTGGTTTTAACCGAGCTACAGATGGATAAGAATCATTCCAAGATATTTCTATTCATTAAATTCTAGTGACAGAACTAAATTTTGAATGGAGCTAACAATGTTCTTGCGATGAAGTTTTCATTAAAAACAATAGATGCCTTTACTAGCAATGAGTAAGAAACAATATTTCATGAAAAATAAACACCACAACCACACATAAATCTCAACCCAATACTAGACATAATGGACACAATATTACCCTGGAACGCAAATGGGAAAAACAGTTTCGAATGGGGTTGAGTCTTTCCATTATGGAAATCTTTGGTTACATTGCATTCATGGCTTCAATTCCTCTTCCTCTCTCGACCAAAAAAATGAGAGTGAGGGAAGAAATAGGGAGATATGGGAGATAAGGGGAATGCCAACAGACCTGACCCTTTGTTTCCCATACCTCAACCTTCTATCCTGTTCAATTATTGAATTACATTTAATTCCACATTTTCCTCTAATGTTTTGATCTTTTTGTCTTATTATAATTTTGAATTTACATTTATTTACAAGTTTTATTGAGATTCAATAGTTTTTAATTTAATATTACAAGTACTGAGTCTTACACCCATTTGCCGGTCTAGATCTATTTTGGATGACACCTCCCTATAGAGAAGATTTAGGTCCCCTAAAACTCAAGGAAACCAATCTGAATGAATGTACTTATGTCTTCTCCTATGGAATGTGGCTCTGAGTCTAGCTCTTGGAAAAAACTATGACTCTAGCTCTAGCTCTTATTTGTGGCTCTCACTACTGGCTCTAGTCCCTGGCTATGACTCTAGCTCTGGTTATGGCTCACTTGTTACTTCATTGCATAAGTCTGGTCACTGCCTCTCAACTCCACAATATCCATATATTAAATTTGGACTCAACACTGATTCCCATCCCCCTCTTTGTCATGGAGACAATCTATCTCAAAAATCATGAAGCCAAGTCAAAAGTTGGTCTATGTTTAGTGTGACCCCACTACAACAAAACATGCCATTAACGCCTAGTTTAGCACTGAATTTTAGTGCATTTGAGGGCATGAATTGGGATGATGAGAGGGAAAAAAACCCGATGCTAAATGATGTGTTCACCTCGGTGCTAGATTTAATGCCTAGTTTAGCATCCAATTTATCTCCCTCTTTAGCGCCAGGTTTTGCTCCCTTTTTAGCGCCTAGTTTTTCTCCCTTTTTAGTGCCCAGTTTTGCTTCTTATTTAGCTCCTAGTTTTTCTCCTAATTTCGCGCCTAGTTTAGCACCTAAACTGTGATATATATCCCTAAATAACGCCTAAACTAGCGCTTGGTTTAGCTCCTGGTTTAGCGCCTAGTTTAGCTCCAGGTGTGGCGCCTAATTCAGATCCTGGTTTAGCTCTTGGTTTAGTGCCTAGTTTAGATCCAAGTGTAGCGCTTAGTTTAGCTTCTGGTTTAGCACCTAGTTTAGCTTCTGGTTTTGCTCCTAATTTAGCTCCTGGTTTAGCGCCTAGTTTAGATCCTGGATTAGATCCTAGTGTAGCTCCCGGTTTAGCTCCTACTTTAGCTCATGGTTTAGCGCCTAGTTTAGCTCCTAGTTTAGATATTGGTTCAACTCCTAGTTTAGCTCTTGATTTAGCGCCTAGTTTAGCTCCTAGTTTAGCCCCTGGTTTAGCACCTAGTTTAGCTCCAGGTGTGGTGCCTAATTTAGCTCCCAATCATGCTTCCTGTTTTGCTGCATCTTTTTTTTCTTCCAGAATTTCTTCCTTGTTATCTCCATGGTTTGCTTCCTTTTAGCTCCAAGGTTTGCTTCCTTTTTAGCGTCTGGTTTTGCTTCGTTTTTAGGTCCAAGGTTTGCTTATTTTTAGTGTTGGGATTTGCTTCTTAATTAGCATCCAGTTTTTCTTCTTGTTAAGAAACCAATTTAGCTTTCTACTTAGATCCAAAAATAGATCCAAGTATGGCTTCAAATTTAATGTTGAGTTTTACTTCCATTTTAGAGACACATTTTGCTTCCATTTTAACAATCATGCTGTGTCATTTTTAGCTTCCATTTAGTAATTTAACTTTTATTTATTTATTTCAATTTAATTAGTTAAATATATCATACATCTTAAAAAACTTATATTATTATAGAGTAAGTCATATTGCATTTGAAGTATTTTATATGATAGATTTTATAAAGAATTTTTAGGGAACTGGACATCCATACAAACTAACAAAATCATTATACTTATCAAATCTCCATCTAAATAAAATCTACAACATACAATATATATATATATATATAATAACAAGTTAATGATTATAACATGATCATCATCTATAATTAAACTAGTCAAATATATCAATATTAGATAAGTATCATGTCAAACTACTTATATCTTTAATACTGATAAGATCATCATCATATATAACTACAACAAGTGAAATTCAAATATGACAATAGATCAATAACATGTCAGAATGATACATGGCCAACAATCGACGTAAGTTAAGATGATATATGTCCAAATGATATAAGTCAAAATGATAAATGTCAAAAATCTAAAACTCAATAATATGGTATTGCAGGTGAAAATGATACATATTATAGTAAACATGAAAATATGCATCATAACAATATACAACAATGATCAATGATGGAGTCTATATGATCAATGTCACTGGCTACTACCAACAACCAGGTCATCATCATTGTGGTCATCATCGTCGTCATTCACAGTGTCTTCTTCATCTGCCTCATCATCATCATCTCCTATGTCTGTATCAGACCCATTATGATATGGATCTATCTCATGAGGATCAACTGGATTTTCTGGAAGACCCGTGTTCTGCAAAAAAAACATTCAAATTGAAAAGTTATTATTTATTTCATGCAATATGTAATTTTTGTGTTATATTTCTAATATTACAACATATGAAATGAAACCATAGTCATATTACATCATATCAAAGTGCACATACCATAATAAAATTTCAAATAAGTTACAAATAAGAAATCATTCCAATGTTGTAAAACATTCAACAATTCCAATAAATGTTAGTAAAGATCATAAAAAAATGTGTTATACATTTTAACTATCAATTGTAAATTCTATTACATAATCGTAAGTGCCAACCCTCTCCATTTTCTGCTATATATGATTATGCTTTCCTATAAAAATCCTTTGAGAGTTAATTGGTCTATATATATTCTTCTCTTATATTTCACAAATGAATATTTTTCTAGGACATTTTGGCCCATTGTAATATGCTTCGAAGGTCCTTTGAGAATTAACTAGTTTATAGGTAATTTTGAAGATGCTCTCAATACTCATTCAACTAGAACACATCCAAATGTCAATCCTTCCAAAGAAAAAATTCAATACATCAAGCCCTAAAGGGTTGAAAATTACAACAAAAATGTAATAAAAGGTGTCAAGGTTTATTGCCTTGCCTTGCCTTGCCTTGCCATGCCATTCCATACCATGCCATACTTTTCCATGCCATGCCATGCCATGGATTTCCTTTGCATGCCTTGCCTTTCCATGCCATGCAATGCCATGCCATGCCATGCCATGCCATGCCATACCTTGCCTTGCCATGCCATGCCATGTCATGCCTTGCTATCGTATGGTATGCCTTTCCATGCCATGACCCTCCATACCATGCCTTGCAATGCCATGCCTTGCATTCACTTTCCATGCCTTGTCTTTCCATACCATGCCTTTCCATATCATGAATTTCCTTGCCATGCTATGTCATGTTGTGCCTTTAGGTTTTTATGCCCTTAGGAGGAATTGGACAAGAGTCCCTGAAATGGTTTGGGATGCGACTTGCAACTGGGCATAAAAAAAACGAGACTCGGATTGAGGAAATTTCGACTCCGATGAATTACTGGGATACTATTTCAGCTAGAGCACCCCTCACTCTCGAGTTCCATGCCTCAGAAGTTTCTTTACTCATTGATTTCGAGAATTAGTGTTTTACTCAGTTTGAAGCAATGCAACATTTGGATTAAGGGGTCCAATTTATGAAATTGTCCCTAGTGAGCAGATCGATAATGTGGTCACCTAGTCCATGCCTAAAAAATCTTGCAACATCTCATAGAACTCAAAAATGTTGCTCCGTTAGGTTTTTATGCCCTAAGGAGGAATTGGCCAAGAGTCCTCGAAATGGTTTGTGATGTGACTTGCAACTAGGAATATAACAAAAAACGAGTCTCGGATTGAGGAACCATCATCTTCGTTGGATTTCTGGCATAGGATTTCAACTAGAGAACCCCTAACTCTCGGGTGCCATGCCTCGGAAGTTGTTTTTTTCATCGATTTGGAGAAATACTGTTTTTCTCAGTTTGAAGCAATGCAACATTTGGATTTAGGTGTCTAATTTATGAAACCATGCCTTAGGAGAAGATGGAAAATGTGGTCACCTAGTCCATGCCTAAACACGCTTGTAACATCTTACGGAACTCAAAAATGTTGCTTTGTTAGGTTTTTATGCCCTGAGGAGGAATTGGCCAAGAGTCCCCGAAATGGTTTGGGATGACACTTGCAACTAGGCATAAAAAGAAAAATGAGACTCAGATTGAGGAACCGTTGACTTCGATGGATTACTAGGATAAGATTTTAGCTAGAGCACCTGACACAGACCCCCGACTCTCGGGCTGAGATTTTCACAGGATCATTCTTCTCCGAATCTGCAGAACTGAAATAGTTCTTTCGGGCCCTCACTAGAACCCCACGAATCTAATCCACAGGTCCTTCAGAAACCCCACCTGTGTGAACAAGCACTAGGTGCGAGCTTCACCTCCATGTGACCACGACATTGTGATTGTATCAGGATTTCGGTAACTGGGAGTTTGAAACGCAGCGGCCCAAACCACTGGTCACTCCATTCCTCGAATTCCTGAAATGGCTCAATACCGAAATGGGCTCAAATCTTTTCGGGATTTCGTGAATAGGGAGTTCACGATGTAGTGACTCCAAAATCTCTCCACCTCTACTTCCCGAATGCTGAAATGCCGAAATGCCAAAATGGGCTCAACGACTCTGGCTCATGCTATTTCCTCCGAATGTTTTTGAGGCTTCGCGATTTCATGAGTTAGGACTCCACGTCTCCCGACTCCTGGCCTCTCGACCTCCCGGGTCCCGAAATGCCGAAATCTACCCAACCACGGTCCACTTTTTTGGGATTTCAGAATTCGCGATCCTGCAATTCTGGCTGCAGACAGTTCTTGTTACTTCGATCTCTCGAACCCTGAAATGCCGAAATGCCGAAATGGATACTTCCTCTGGGACCATAGCCCTACTCCAAAGGCACATCGTGTTTCATGACTTCGGGGTTTTCAATGCAAAGTGCCCCAGCTTCTTGTCATCGGGATTGCCAAAATGTCGAACCCCGAAATACTGAAATGCTGAAATGCTAAAAGGCACTCAGCCTTACCCTTCTCACAGATCTGTGAGATCTGACAATCCACGGGATTTTCGGCACTTCCCCACGAAGTGTTCCCACCGTCCGTTTTCAGCTCTTCTCCTGCGTGACCTCCTAGAGGTTAAACTCTGTGCACCTTCCTTTGGATCCGATGGCTATCGGTCCTTTGCACTAGATCTGATGGCCCATATCCGTTTCTCTTCCTTGTGCTCTCTCCTCCTGTTGTCTAGATGTGAAACTCGACGATCCAGATCTCACCTCTCCAGCTGATCTAACGACAACTGTGATCTAACGAAAACTGTTCTCTACCTTGAGCATGCCCTTCTTCCCTTCCCTTGGAAGATTTTCTGAAGTTTCAAAGGCCTCAACCTTTGCTTCCTCTGCGAGCTCAATTCCCTTGGATATCACCTGCGTTCTAGGAACTCTATCCCTCCTAAGCTTTGTCGACTGCGAAACCTCAAAAGGTTTCACGAACTCTGCATTCCTTGCAGGGTCCTTGCACACAACTGTGCTATCCGTCCTGAGCTTTATTTACCCAAGCCTCTAGGGGACATGCCCTTCTATTTCCTCAAAGGGAAATCTGGTGTCCTCCCGACGACCTTCTGCTCAAGCCCTCCTTGTTGAGCTTAACAGAGTATTCAGTAACTCTGTGAGTGTCTCTCCTTGACACTTCTCTTTCCAATAGAACTCGAAAAGAGTCCTTCTATGCACTCTATGCACTTACTCAATACCCACCTGGTAGAGTTCTCTAGAATCCTCAGTGACTCTGTGTTCTCACTGAACTCAAAATAGAGTTCTCATCAATGCATCCTATGCATTTGCTCAATGCCCTCCTGGCAGAGCCTTTATATAATTCTCAACAATTCTGCTTCTCCTCTCTATGCTATCCTCTTCACAATTTCTCCTTCAAGGTGTTCAACAACCTTGAGGCTTCCTCCTTGAGTCAATGACTTCAGCTAGTGCACCCTCTTGGCACGTCTTTGTCTGAACTTCGCAGAATTCAGAAGTGAACTCCTTGCACTGGCTTGCAGAACCCGCAGTATTCTGTCATGCAAACCCTTGCATGAAGCCTCGAAGAACCCAAACCTGAAATTAAAGAATTCACAGATAGGAAAATCTATCTATCTCCTAGATATGGAACTTCACATACATCTATAACATGAATGAACACACAACATTCACAAAAGACACATAAACACATAGAAAACACATATGTAGGAAAAAATGCTTTGTATTAACATCAATGTTTAATTACAATGTGTTCGAGCTCGGACTGCAACAGAGTCTCGGCTCCCTCTATTTTCTCTATATTCTGTTTTATCTGCCTCTCTATCGACTAATCCTACAGATACAAAGAATATTTTTACAAAAGGGGGATCCTCACCAACTCTCATTAATTAAATTGAATTACATTGAATGGGCCATCTAATCTGAATTGGATCTAGATCCCCATCAACACATCAGCCATTAAAGGTGACACTAACTACAGCCTGCTCAAAGGCACGACTTGGCTCTTCGGCCTTACAATCATTTAATTAGATTTTAAAAATTTGAAAAACGAGAGGGCTACACCTCTCTCCTTCCATTGAATGCACGCTTGATGTGCTGGCTGGATGGTGCTTGATGATGTTGGAGTGATGCTCCTGCATCACTCCAATATGATACCAATCTGATACGTTGTGGCACTCTGATACCAATCTGATGCAAACCCCCGACTATCAGGCCAAGATTTGCACAGGATCATTCTTCTTCGAATTCACAGAACTGAAATAGTTCTTTTGGGACCTCACTAGAACCCCACGAATCCGATCCACAGGTCCTTCGAAAACCCCACCTGTGCGAACAAGCACTAGGTGTGAGCTTCACCTCCAAGCGACCACAACATTGTGGCTGTATCAGGATTTTGGTAACTGGGAGTTTGAAATGCAGCGGCCCAAACCATTGGTCACTCCATTCCCCGAATTCCCGAAATGGCTCAATACCGAAATGGGCTCAGATCTTTTTGGGATTTCATGAACTGCGAGTTCATGATGCAGTGACTCCAAAATCTCGCATTCTCTGCTTCACAAACCCTGAAATGCCAAAATGCCAAAATGGGCTCAATGACTCTGGCTCGTGCTATTTCCTCCGAATGTTTTCAGGGCTTCGCGATTTCGCGAGTCGGGACTCCACGTCTCCCGACTCCTGGCCTTTCGGCCTGTCAGATCCCAAAATGCCAAAATCTACCCGACCACGGTCCACATTTTTGGGATTTTGGAATTCATGATCTCACAATTCTGATTGCAGACGGTTCTTGTTCCTTCGATCTCCCGAACCCTGAAATGCTGAAATGCCAAAATGGCTGCTTCCTTCAAGACCACAACCCTACTCCAAAGGCACGTCACGTTTTGCGACTTCGGGGGTTTCAATGTAAAGTGCCCCAGCTCCTTGTCATCGGGATTGCCGAAATGCCAAACCCCAAAATACCGAAATGTCGAAATTCTAAAAGGCACTCAACCTTACCCTTCTCACAGATCTGTGAGATTCGACGGTCCACAAGATTTTCGACACTTCTCCACGAAGTGTTCCCACCATTTGTTTTCATATCTTCTCCTGCGTGACCTCCCAGAGGTTAAACTTCATGGACCTTCCTCTGGATTCGACGACTATCATTCCTTTGGACTAGATCTGATGGCCCATATTTGTTTCTCTTCCTTGTTCTCTCTCCTCTTGTTGTCTGGATGTGAAACTCGATGGTCCAGATCTCACCTCTCCAGCTGATCTAACGGTAGCTGTGCTCTACCTTGAGCATGCCCTTCTTCCCTTCCCTTGGAATATTTTCTGAAGTTTCAAAGGCCTCAACCTTTGCTTCCTCTTCAATCTCGATTCCCTTGGATATCACCTGCATTCTAGGAACGCTATCCCTCTTGAGCTTTGCCGACTGTGAAACCTCAAAAGGTTTCACGACCTCTGCACTCCTTGCAGGGTCCCTGCACATAACTGTGCTATCTGTCCTGAGCTTTATTTACCCAAGCCTCTAGGGGACTCGCCCTTCTATGTCCTCAAAGGGAAATCTGGTGTCCTCCTGACGACCTTCTTCTCAAGCCCTCCTTGCTGAGCTTAACAAAGTATTCAGTAACTCTGCAAGTGTCTCTCCTTGACACTTCTCTTTCCAACAGAACTCAAAAATAGTCCTTCTGTGCACTCTATGCACTTACTCAATGCCCACCTGACAGAGTTCTCCAAAATCCTCAGTGACTCTGTGTTCTCACTGAACTCAAAATAGATTTCTCCTCAATGCATCCTGTGCATTTGCTCAATGCCCTCCTGGCAGAGCCTTTACAAAATTCTCAACAATTCTGCTTCTCCTCTCTGTTGTCTCCTCTGCACAGTTTCTCCTTCAAGGTGTTCAGCAACCTTGAGGCTTCCTCCTCGTGTCAATGACTTCAACTAGTCCACCCTCCTAGCACGTCTTTGTCTAAACTCTGTATTATTCAGAAGTGCACTCCTTGCACTGGCTTGCAGAACCCACAATATTTTGTCATGCAACCCCTTGCATGAAGACTCAAAGAACCCAAACCTGAAATCAAAGAAATCACAGATAGGAGAATCTATCTATCTCCTGTAGATGGAACTTAACATACATCTATAGCATGAATGAACACACAACATTCACAAAAGATACATAAACACATAGAAAACACATATGCAGGACAAACTGCTTTGTATTAACATCAATGTTTAATTACAATGTGTTCGAGCTCAGACTGCAACAGAGTCTCGGCTCCCTCTCTTTTCTCTATCTTCTGTTCTATCTTCCTCTCTACCGACTAATCCTACAGATACAAAGGATCTTTTTACAAAAGGGGACTCCTCGAGCTCTTCCCTCCATCCTCACCAACTCTCATTAATTACAATGAATTACATTGAATGGGCCATCTAATTCGAATTGGATCTAGATCCCCATCAACACATTAACCATTAAAGGCGACACTAACTACAGCCTGCTCAAAGGCATGGCTTGGCTCTTCGACCTTACAATCATTTAATTACATTTTCAAAATTTGAAAAATGAGAGGGCTGCGCCTCTCTCCTTCCATTGAATGCGCGCTTGATGTGCTGGCTGGCTGGCGCTTGATGACGTTGGAGTGATGCTTTTGCATCATACTCCTCAGCTGCAGAAATCATGAGCTTCTTCTCATGAGCTTCCCAGCACCGCTGTTGAAATCCACCTGGATCCCAAATAGTTCTTTGGAGCTGTCCATCAGCTCCATCACCTTGCTGTTGCTGTATCTATTATCCCACTGCTATGGCAGGTTCTCCTCTGCTCAGCTTCTCTTTGTTGACCACTTCTGCTGATTTGATCATCAGCCTTCTGATCTCCTCAATTATCTCATCCAACTGCTCCCAGGGCTGGCTCTCCTTTTGTAGCCTGCTCCACTGTACTTCTTCCCTGCAAATGGGTAGATCATCTCGATCCCCCAGACTATCTTCATCCTCTATGGCCTCAACTTGCCACCCTGCTACAAAATTCAGCTCTGCAGCCTTATCTTCTTGAATGATATGTTGTTCAGTCATATTCTCTGACAGAATTGCTTTTGCCATTTCTTCTGCTGGTGCATCTCCAGCTTCCTCCAGCTGCTCTCCAGACTGGAATTTTGCTTCATCTTCTGCTGCATGCCTCTGCACTGAAGTTACCATCTATTCAGCTCCATGGCTGAAATTTCTGAGCGATTCCTTGGAATGCTCCTCTGCTAACATCTGCATGACTATCTCCTCGTGGAAGTCATCTACTGGCTCTGGATGGTTCAACCAATCCTCCAACATTTCTAACTCCTTCTCCCAAGGAGTGAGCATGTCAACTGTGTGCTCCTCTTCTTTTCCCTGGGCAACTTCTGATATCTGCACCTTCATCATGACAGTCTCTGATGGCTGTCATTCCTTTTTCATACCTACATCACATACACAGTTAACTTTAAAATCACTTGGCCCCATGGCCTCGTTCTCAGATTCTTGTTGCACTATACCCTCATGCGCAACGCTTGTATTAGCCTCTATTGGACTATTTGGTAGGAATACTCTTATCCCTCCAATCATCATAATGCTCTTCTGATCTTCCTTCTCTATCATTTGTCCTCACTGATATGAACTCCCCTCTGAGCTCATTTTCTTTGTTAGTTCCTCTCACTGATCCAAACTCATCCCTGAGTTCATGAGACTTTTAGACAATCTCATCTGCTCTCCCTTACCCACCTAGCAATATGGGATTTCCTCTCTGCCCTCCTGGCAGTTTATGAGATCCTCCAACGATCTCATCTCATTGCCTTGCTGGCAATTTGAACTTTCAGTACCGCCCTCCTGGCAGTATACAAGACCTTCACTTGATCTCTTTCTATTGCCCACCTAAAAATTTGAAAGTCCATCTTTGCCCACTTGGCAGTCTATGAGATCTCTACTCGATCTCTCCTCTCCATCATCACTGAGATTTCTCCCAGATTCTGGTTCACAGGCATGAACCATCTCCTCTTCATCTCTGAGGTGTTCAACATACCTCAACCATCTCCTCAATAGCCTTTGCTGTCTTCCGGCCAACAATTTCCTTACTGGCCACTTTGCTTTCCTCCTCAGAGGCCATTCATATACCCAATGTGTCTTTGTGTTCTACTGCACCAGCAGTGCAAGCTCTTCCATTCTCTCCCTTATCTCAGCGAGTTCCATATCCATCTCTGGATTTTTTTTCTACTACTGGTGGTTCTTCTTTCCACCACATCCATGGCCTTCAATAGCCATCTTCTTGTTCCTGTCTGCCCTCCTGGAAAACTTGTTGCTGTCACCCTGCAACTGTGAGTGCTTCCAGCCTTTCCTACAGTCTACCTAACTGCTGTGCACCTTGCAACAATCATCACATAGCTTCAACACTTTGTCTCCCTCTTTTGCCTGAAATATACGGGCAAAATCCTGCTCTGATACCACTTGATGGTGTGTATCAGAGTATTTTCTTTATCTACCTTGCCTCCATCTGCCTGTAGTCTACAGACAAAAAGTGGCTCTGATACCAATATGATGCAGACCCTTGACTCTCAGGCCGATATCTGCACAGGATCGTTCTTCTCCGAATCCGTAGAACTGAAATAGTTCTTTCGGGCCCTCACTGGAACTCCATGAATCTGATCCATAGGTCCTTCGAAAACCACACCTGTGCGAACAAGAACTAGGCGCGAGCTTCACCTCCACGTGACCATGATGTTGTGGTTGTATCGGGATTTTGGTAACCAGGAGTTTTAAACACAGCAGCCCAAACCACTGGTCACTCCATTCCCCGAATTCATGAAATGGTTCAATACCGAAATGGGCTCAGATCTTTTCGGGATTTCAAGAATCGGAAGTTCATGATGCAGTGACTCCAAAATATTGCCTCCTCTGCTTCCTGAACCTCGAAATGTCGAAATGCCAAAACGGGCTCAACGACTCTGGCTCGTGCTATTTCCTCCGAATGTTTTCGGGGCTTTGTGATTTCGCGAGTCAGGACTCCATGTCTCCTGACTCCTAGCCTCTCGACCTCCCGGGTCTCAAAATGCTGAAATCTACCCGACCATTGTCCACTTTTTTGGGATTTTAGAATTTGCGATCATGCAATTATGACTATAGACGGTTCTTGGTCCTTTGATCTCCTGCACCCTGAAATGCCGAAATGCCGAAATGGCTGCTTCCTCCGGGACCACAGCCCTACTCCAAAGGCATGTCGCATTTTGCGACTTTGGGGGTTTCAATGCAAAGTTCCCCAGCTCCTTGTCATTGGGATTGCCAAAATGCCGAACCCTAAAATATCGAAATGTTGAAATGCTAAAAGGCACTCAGCCTTACCCTTCTCACAGATCTGCAAGATCCGACGGTCCACGAGATTTTCGGCACTTCTCCACGAAGTGTTCCCACCATCCGTTTTCAAATCTTCTCCTGTGCGACTTCCCAGAGGTTAAATTCTGTGCGCCTTCCTCTAGATCCGACGACTATCAGTCCTTTGCACTAGATCTGATGGCCCATATCTATTTCTCTTCATTACTCTCTCTCCTCCTGTTGTCTGGAAGTGAAACTCGATGGTCCAGATCTCGCCTCTCTAGCTGATCTAACGGCAACTATGCTCTACCTTGAGCATGCTCTTCTTCCCTTCCCTTGGAATATTTTCTGAAGTTTCAAAGGCCTCAACCTTTGCTTCCTCTGCGAGCTCAATTCCCTTGGATATCGCCTGCGTTCTAGGAATTCTATCCCTCCTGAGATTTGTCCACTGTGAAACCTCAAAAGGTTTCATGACCTTTGCACTCCTTGCAGGGTCCCTGCACACAACTGTGCTATCTGTCCTGAGCCTTATTTACCCGAGCCTCTAGGGGAGTCGTCCTTATGTTTCCTCAAAGGGAAATCTGGTGTCCTCCTGATGACCTTCTGCTCAAGCCCTCCTTACTAAGATTAACAGAGTATTTAGTAACTCTGTGAGTGTCTCTCCTTGACACTTCTCTTTCCAACAGAACTCAAAAAGAGTCCTTCTGTGCAATCTATGCACTTACTCAATGCCCACCTGGCAGAGTTCTCCAGAATCCTCAGTGACTCTGTGTTCTCACTGAACTAAAAATAGAGTTCTCCTTAATGCATCCTATGCATTTGCTCCATGCCCTCCTGGAAGAGCCTTTACAGAATTCTCAACAATTCTGCTTCTCCTCTCTGTGCTCTTCTCTGCACAGTTTCTCCTTCAAGGTGTTCAA
>JASDQU010010488.1:385998-397256 GCA_032191745.1 Picea mariana | reverse complement strand
GCCAAAATGGGCTCAATGACTCTGGCTCGTGCTATTTCCTCCGAATGTTTTCAGGGCTTCGCGATTTCGCGAGTCGGGACTCCACGTCTCCCGACTCCTGGCCTTTCGGCCTGTCAGATCCCAAAATGCCAAAATCTACCCGACCACGGTCCACATTTTTGGGATTTTGGAATTCATGATCTCACAATTCTGATTGCAGACGGTTCTTGTTCCTTCGATCTCCCGAACCCTGAAATGCTGAAATGCCAAAATGGCTGCTTCCTTCAAGACCACAACCCTACTCCAAAGGCACGTCACGTTTTGCGACTTCGGGGGTTTCAATGTAAAGTGCCCCAGCTCCTTGTCATCGGGATTGCCGAAATGCCAAACCCCAAAATACCGAAATGTCGAAATTCTAAAAGGCACTCAACCTTACCCTTCTCACAGATCTGTGAGATTCGACGGTCCACAAGATTTTCGACACTTCTCCACGAAGTGTTCCCACCATTTGTTTTCATATCTTCTCCTGCGTGACCTCCCAGAGGTTAAACTTCATGGACCTTCCTCTGGATTCGACGACTATCATTCCTTTGGACTAGATCTGATGGCCCATATTTGTTTCTCTTCCTTGTTCTCTCTCCTCTTGTTGTCTGGATGTGAAACTCGATGGTCCAGATCTCACCTCTCCAGCTGATCTAACGGTAGCTGTGCTCTACCTTGAGCATGCCCTTCTTCCCTTCCCTTGGAATATTTTCTGAAGTTTCAAAGGCCTCAACCTTTGCTTCCTCTTCAATCTCGATTCCCTTGGATATCACCTGCATTCTAGGAACGCTATCCCTCTTGAGCTTTGCCGACTGTGAAACCTCAAAAGGTTTCACGACCTCTGCACTCCTTGCAGGGTCCCTGCACATAACTGTGCTATCTGTCCTGAGCTTTATTTACCCAAGCCTCTAGGGGACTCGCCCTTCTATGTCCTCAAAGGGAAATCTGGTGTCCTCCTGACGACCTTCTTCTCAAGCCCTCCTTGCTGAGCTTAACAAAGTATTCAGTAACTCTGCAAGTGTCTCTCCTTGACACTTCTCTTTCCAACAGAACTCAAAAATAGTCCTTCTGTGCACTCTATGCACTTACTCAATGCCCACCTGACAGAGTTCTCCAAAATCCTCAGTGACTCTGTGTTCTCACTGAACTCAAAATAGATTTCTCCTCAATGCATCCTGTGCATTTGCTCAATGCCCTCCTGGCAGAGCCTTTACAAAATTCTCAACAATTCTGCTTCTCCTCTCTGTTGTCTCCTCTGCACAGTTTCTCCTTCAAGGTGTTCAGCAACCTTGAGGCTTCCTCCTCGTGTCAATGACTTCAACTAGTCCACCCTCCTAGCACGTCTTTGTCTAAACTCTGTATTATTCAGAAGTGCACTCCTTGCACTGGCTTGCAGAACCCACAATATTTTGTCATGCAACCCCTTGCATGAAGACTCAAAGAACCCAAACCTGAAATCAAAGAAATCACAGATAGGAGAATCTATCTATCTCCTGTAGATGGAACTTAACATACATCTATAGCATGAATGAACACACAACATTCACAAAAGATACATAAACACATAGAAAACACATATGCAGGACAAACTGCTTTGTATTAACATCAATGTTTAATTACAATGTGTTCGAGCTCAGACTGCAACAGAGTCTCGGCTCCCTCTCTTTTCTCTATCTTCTGTTCTATCTTCCTCTCTACCGACTAATCCTACAGATACAAAGGATCTTTTTACAAAAGGGGACTCCTCGAGCTCTTCCCTCCATCCTCACCAACTCTCATTAATTACAATGAATTACATTGAATGGGCCATCTAATTCGAATTGGATCTAGATCCCCATCAACACATTAACCATTAAAGGCGACACTAACTACAGCCTGCTCAAAGGCATGGCTTGGCTCTTCGACCTTACAATCATTTAATTACATTTTCAAAATTTGAAAAATGAGAGGGCTGCGCCTCTCTCCTTCCATTGAATGCGCGCTTGATGTGCTGGCTGGCTGGCGCTTGATGACGTTGGAGTGATGCTTTTGCATCATACTCCTCAGCTGCAGAAATCATGAGCTTCTTCTCATGAGCTTCCCAGCACCGCTGTTGAAATCCACCTGGATCCCAAATAGTTCTTTGGAGCTGTCCATCAGCTCCATCACCTTGCTGTTGCTGTATCTATTATCCCACTGCTATGGCAGGTTCTCCTCTGCTCAGCTTCTCTTTGTTGACCACTTCTGCTGATTTGATCATCAGCCTTCTGATCTCCTCAATTATCTCATCCAACTGCTCCCAGGGCTGGCTCTCCTTTTGTAGCCTGCTCCACTGTACTTCTTCCCTGCAAATGGGTAGATCATCTCGATCCCCCAGACTATCTTCATCCTCTATGGCCTCAACTTGCCACCCTGCTACAAAATTCAGCTCTGCAGCCTTATCTTCTTGAATGATATGTTGTTCAGTCATATTCTCTGACAGAATTGCTTTTGCCATTTCTTCTGCTGGTGCATCTCCAGCTTCCTCCAGCTGCTCTCCAGACTGGAATTTTGCTTCATCTTCTGCTGCATGCCTCTGCACTGAAGTTACCATCTATTCAGCTCCATGGCTGAAATTTCTGAGCGATTCCTTGGAATGCTCCTCTGCTAACATCTGCATGACTATCTCCTCGTGGAAGTCATCTACTGGCTCTGGATGGTTCAACCAATCCTCCAACATTTCTAACTCCTTCTCCCAAGGAGTGAGCATGTCAACTGTGTGCTCCTCTTCTTTTCCCTGGGCAACTTCTGATATCTGCACCTTCATCATGACAGTCTCTGATGGCTGTCATTCCTTTTTCATACCTACATCACATACACAGTTAACTTTAAAATCACTTGGCCCCATGGCCTCGTTCTCAGATTCTTGTTGCACTATACCCTCATGCGCAACGCTTGTATTAGCCTCTATTGGACTATTTGGTAGGAATACTCTTATCCCTCCAATCATCATAATGCTCTTCTGATCTTCCTTCTCTATCATTTGTCCTCACTGATATGAACTCCCCTCTGAGCTCATTTTCTTTGTTAGTTCCTCTCACTGATCCAAACTCATCCCTGAGTTCATGAGACTTTTAGACAATCTCATCTGCTCTCCCTTACCCACCTAGCAATATGGGATTTCCTCTCTGCCCTCCTGGCAGTTTATGAGATCCTCCAACGATCTCATCTCATTGCCTTGCTGGCAATTTGAACTTTCAGTACCGCCCTCCTGGCAGTATACAAGACCTTCACTTGATCTCTTTCTATTGCCCACCTAAAAATTTGAAAGTCCATCTTTGCCCACTTGGCAGTCTATGAGATCTCTACTCGATCTCTCCTCTCCATCATCACTGAGATTTCTCCCAGATTCTGGTTCACAGGCATGAACCATCTCCTCTTCATCTCTGAGGTGTTCAACATACCTCAACCATCTCCTCAATAGCCTTTGCTGTCTTCCGGCCAACAATTTCCTTACTGGCCACTTTGCTTTCCTCCTCAGAGGCCATTCATATACCCAATGTGTCTTTGTGTTCTACTGCACCAGCAGTGCAAGCTCTTCCATTCTCTCCCTTATCTCAGCGAGTTCCATATCCATCTCTGGATTTTTTTTCTACTACTGGTGGTTCTTCTTTCCACCACATCCATGGCCTTCAATAGCCATCTTCTTGTTCCTGTCTGCCCTCCTGGAAAACTTGTTGCTGTCACCCTGCAACTGTGAGTGCTTCCAGCCTTTCCTACAGTCTACCTAACTGCTGTGCACCTTGCAACAATCATCACATAGCTTCAACACTTTGTCTCCCTCTTTTGCCTGAAATATACGGGCAAAATCCTGCTCTGATACCACTTGATGGTGTGTATCAGAGTATTTTCTTTATCTACCTTGCCTCCATCTGCCTGTAGTCTACAGACAAAAAGTGGCTCTGATACCAATATGATGCAGACCCTTGACTCTCAGGCCGATATCTGCACAGGATCGTTCTTCTCCGAATCCGTAGAACTGAAATAGTTCTTTCGGGCCCTCACTGGAACTCCATGAATCTGATCCATAGGTCCTTCGAAAACCACACCTGTGCGAACAAGAACTAGGCGCGAGCTTCACCTCCACGTGACCATGATGTTGTGGTTGTATCGGGATTTTGGTAACCAGGAGTTTTAAACACAGCAGCCCAAACCACTGGTCACTCCATTCCCCGAATTCATGAAATGGTTCAATACCGAAATGGGCTCAGATCTTTTCGGGATTTCAAGAATCGGAAGTTCATGATGCAGTGACTCCAAAATATTGCCTCCTCTGCTTCCTGAACCTCGAAATGTCGAAATGCCAAAACGGGCTCAACGACTCTGGCTCGTGCTATTTCCTCCGAATGTTTTCGGGGCTTTGTGATTTCGCGAGTCAGGACTCCATGTCTCCTGACTCCTAGCCTCTCGACCTCCCGGGTCTCAAAATGCTGAAATCTACCCGACCATTGTCCACTTTTTTGGGATTTTAGAATTTGCGATCATGCAATTATGACTATAGACGGTTCTTGGTCCTTTGATCTCCTGCACCCTGAAATGCCGAAATGCCGAAATGGCTGCTTCCTCCGGGACCACAGCCCTACTCCAAAGGCATGTCGCATTTTGCGACTTTGGGGGTTTCAATGCAAAGTTCCCCAGCTCCTTGTCATTGGGATTGCCAAAATGCCGAACCCTAAAATATCGAAATGTTGAAATGCTAAAAGGCACTCAGCCTTACCCTTCTCACAGATCTGCAAGATCCGACGGTCCACGAGATTTTCGGCACTTCTCCACGAAGTGTTCCCACCATCCGTTTTCAAATCTTCTCCTGTGCGACTTCCCAGAGGTTAAATTCTGTGCGCCTTCCTCTAGATCCGACGACTATCAGTCCTTTGCACTAGATCTGATGGCCCATATCTATTTCTCTTCATTACTCTCTCTCCTCCTGTTGTCTGGAAGTGAAACTCGATGGTCCAGATCTCGCCTCTCTAGCTGATCTAACGGCAACTATGCTCTACCTTGAGCATGCTCTTCTTCCCTTCCCTTGGAATATTTTCTGAAGTTTCAAAGGCCTCAACCTTTGCTTCCTCTGCGAGCTCAATTCCCTTGGATATCGCCTGCGTTCTAGGAATTCTATCCCTCCTGAGATTTGTCCACTGTGAAACCTCAAAAGGTTTCATGACCTTTGCACTCCTTGCAGGGTCCCTGCACACAACTGTGCTATCTGTCCTGAGCCTTATTTACCCGAGCCTCTAGGGGAGTCGTCCTTATGTTTCCTCAAAGGGAAATCTGGTGTCCTCCTGATGACCTTCTGCTCAAGCCCTCCTTACTAAGATTAACAGAGTATTTAGTAACTCTGTGAGTGTCTCTCCTTGACACTTCTCTTTCCAACAGAACTCAAAAAGAGTCCTTCTGTGCAATCTATGCACTTACTCAATGCCCACCTGGCAGAGTTCTCCAGAATCCTCAGTGACTCTGTGTTCTCACTGAACTAAAAATAGAGTTCTCCTTAATGCATCCTATGCATTTGCTCCATGCCCTCCTGGAAGAGCCTTTACAGAATTCTCAACAATTCTGCTTCTCCTCTCTGTGCTCTTCTCTGCACAGTTTCTCCTTCAAGGTGTTCAAAAACCTTGAGGCTTCCTCCTTGAGTCGATGACTTCAACTAGTGCGCCCTCCTGGCACGTCTTTTTCTGAACTCTGTAGAATTCAGAAGTGCACTCCTTGCACTGGCTTGCAGAACCCACAATATTTTGTCATGCAACCCCTTGTATGAAGCCTCAAAGAACCCAAACCTGAAATCAAAGAACTCACAGATAGAAAAATCTATCTATATCCTACAGATGGAACTTAACATACATATACAGCATGAATGAACACACAACATTCACAAAAGACACATAAACACATATAAAACACATATGCAGGAAAAACTGCTTTGTATTAACATCAATGTTTAATTACAATGTGTTCGAGCTCGGACTGCAACAGAGTCTCGACTCCCTCTCTTTTCTCTATCTTCTATTCTATCTGCCTCTCTACCGACTAATCCTACAGATACAAAGGATCTTTTTACAAAAGGGGGCTCCTCGAGCTCTTCCCTCCATCCTCACCAACTCTCATTAATTACAATGAATTACATTGAATGGGCCATCTAATTCGAATTGGATCTAGATCCCCATCAACACGTCAACCATTAAAGGCGACACTAACTACAGCCTACTCAAAGGCATGACTTGGCTCTTTGGACTTACAATCATTTAATTACATTTTCAAAATTTGAAAAACGAGAGTACCGCGCCTCTCTCCTTCCATTGAATGCACGCTTGATGTGTTGGTTGGCCGGTGCTTGATGACGTTGGAGTGATGCTCCTGCATCAACACCCCTCACTCTCGGGTGCCATGCCTCAGAAGTTTCTTTACTCATTGATTTCGAGAGTTAGTTTTTGGCTCAGTTTGAAGCAATGCAACATTTGGATTAAGGGATAAAATTTATGAAACCGTCCCTCGTGAGCAGATCGATAATGTGGTCACATAGTCCATGCCTAAAAAATCTTTCAACATCTCACGAAAATAAAAAATGTTGCTCTGTTACATTTTTATGCCTCGAGGAGGAATTGGCCAAGAGTCCTTGAAATGGTTTGGGATGTGACTTAAAAATTGGTATATAAAGAAAACAGATACTCGGATTGAGGAACCATTTTCTTGGTTGGATTCCTGACATAGGATTTCAGCGAGAGAACCCCTCACTCCCAAGTCCAATCCCTTGTATGTTTTGTTTTTCATGGATTTTGAGAACTACGGTTTTGGTCAGTAAGAAGCAATGCAACATTTGGATTTAGGGGTCCAATTTATGAAACCATGCCTTAGGAGTGGATGGACAATGTGGTCACATATTCAATGCCTAAACAAGTTTGTAGCATCCCACAGAACTAAAAAATGTTTCTTCATTAGGTTTTTATGCCCTGAGGAGGAATTGGCCAAGAGTCCCCAAAATGGTTTGGGATGCCACTTGCAACTGGGGATAAAAAGAAAATTGAGACTCATATTGAGGAACCATTGACTTTGATGGATTACTGGGATAGGATTTTAGCTAGAGCACCCCTCACTCTCGGGTGCCATGCCTTAGAAGTTTCTTTACTCATTGATGTCGAGAATTTTTGTTTGGCTCAGTTTAAAGAAATGAAACAATTGGATTAAGGGGTCCAATTTATGAAACCATCCCTCGTGAGAAGATCGATAATGTGGTCACCTATTCCATGCCTTAACAAGCTTGCAACATCTCATAGAACTCAAAAATGTTGGTCTGTTAGGTTTTTATGCCCCGAGGAGAAATTGGCCAAGAGTCCCCGAAATGGTTTGGGATGCGACTTGAAACTTGGTATATAAAGAAAACCGAGACTTGGATTGAGGAATCGTCATCTCCATTAGATGCCTTGCATATGATTTCAGCTAGAGAACCCCTCACTCTCGGGTCCAATCCCTCGTAAGTTAGTATTTTATCAATTTTGAGAACTAGGGTTTTGCTCAGTAAGAAGCAATGCAACATTTGTATTTAGGGGTCCAATTTATAAAACAATGCCTCAGGAGTGGATGGACAATGTGGTCACATATTCCATCCCTAAACAAGCTTGCAACATCTCACATAACTCAAAAATGTTGCTCCGTTAGGTTTTTATGCCCTGAGGAGGAATTGGCCAAGAGTCACTGAAGTGGTTTGGGATGCGACTTGCAATTGGGCATAAAACGAAAAACAAGACTTGGATTGAGGAACCGTCATCTCAATTAGATTACTGAGATATGATTTCAGCTAGAGCACCCTCACTCCCGGTTCCCATGCCTCGGAAGATGCTTTACTCATTGATTTCGAGACATAGTGTTTTTCTCAGTTTGAAGCAATGCAACATTTGGATTATGGGGTCCAATTTATGAAACAATCCCTCGTGAGTGGATGGATAATGTTGTCAGCTAGTCCATGCCTAAAAAAGCTTGCAACATCTCATAGAACTCAAAAATGCTGCTCCGTTGGGATTTTATGCCCAGAGGAGGAATTGGCCAAGAGTCCTCGAAATGGTTTGGGATGCGAATTGCAACTCGGTATATCATGAAAACTGTGACTCAGATTGAGGAACCGTCGTCTCTGTTGTATTCCTGGCATAGGAGTTTTTTTTTCATCGATTTTGAGAACAAGGGTTTTGCTTAGTTTGAAGCAATGCAACATTTGGATTTAGGGGTCCAATATAAGAAACCATGCCTTGGGGATGGATGGAAAATGTGGTAACATATTTCATGCCTAAACAAGCTTACAACATCTCACAGAACTCAAAAATGCTACTCTGTTATCTTTTTATGCCCTGAGGAGAAATTGGCCAAGAGTCCCCGAAATGGTTTGGGATGTGACTTGCAATTAGGCATAAAATGAAAAATGAGTCTCGAATTGAGAAACCGTCGACTCCAATGGATTAATAGGATAGGATTTCATCTATAGAACCCCTCACTCCCAGGTGCCATGCCTCATAAGTTGATTTACTCATTGATTTCAAGAACTAGTGTTTTGCTCAATTTGAAGCAATGCAACATTTGGCTTAAAGGATCCAATTTATGAAACTGTTCCTTGAGAGAAGATGGACAATGTGGTCACATAGTCCATGCCTAAACAAGCTTTCATCATCTCACAGAACTCAAAAATGCTGCTCCATTAGGTTTTTATGCCTTGAGGAGGAATTGGCCAAGAGTCCCTGAAATGGTTTGGGATGTGACTTGAAACTGGGCATAAATTGAAAACCGAGACTCGGTTTGAGGAACCGTCAACTCTGATGGATTACTAGGATAGGATTTCAGCTAGACCACCCTTCACTCCTGGGTTCCATGCTTCATAAGTTGCTTTACTCATTGATTTCGAGAACTAGTGTTTTGTTCAGTTTGAAACAATGCATCATTTGGATTAAGGGGTCCAATTTATGAAATCATCCCTTGGGAGTGGATGGATAATGTTGTCTCCTAGTCCATGCCTAAACAAGTTTGCAGCATCTCAAAAAACTCAAAAATGTTGCTTCGTTAGTCTTTTATGCCCTGAGGGGGAATTGACCAAGAGTCCCCGAAATGGTTTGGGATACGACTTGCAACTTGGCATACAAAAAAAAAGAAGACTTGGATTGAGGAACCATCGTCTTCATTGGATTCCTGGCATAGGATTTTAGCTAGAGCACCCCTCACTCCCAGTTCCAATCTCTTTGAAGTTTTTTTTCATTGATTTCGAGAACTAGTGTTTTGCTCAGTAAGAAGCAATGCAACATTTGGATTTAGGGGTCCAATTTAGGAAACCATGCCTCGGGAGCGGATGGAAAATGTGGTCACATAGTACATGCCTAAAAAATCATGAAACATCTCATGGAACTCAAAAATGTTGCTTCATTAGGCTTTTATGCCCTATGGAGGAATTAAGAGTCCCCGAAATGGTTTGGGATGCCACTTGCGAATGGGCATAAAATGAAAACCGAGACTCGGATTGAGAAACCGTCGACTCCGATGGATTAATGGGATAGGATTTCAGCTAGAGCACCCCTCAATCCTAGGTTCCATCCCTCAGAAGCTGATTTACTCATTGATTTCGAGAACTAGTGTTTTTCTCAGTTTGAAGCAATCCAACATTTGGATTAACGGGTCCAATTTATGAAACCGTGCCTCGAGAGCAGATGGAAAATGTAGTCACCTAGTCCATTGTTAGGGTCCTAACCCGCACATAGGTAGAACAATATATTCAAATGTAATAAAGGTCAATATTAATAAGGCCTTGCAATAAAATAGAATAAGTCGAATGTAAGAAGACCTAAAAGAAGCTTCCGCTTCTATAAGGATCTTCCTCTAGATGTTTCTTTTGATAGACATATTTAGTATAAATAGAAGTTGAGGGTATGAGAACCCTATCTTGGAGATTACTCTAATAGAGATCTGCTCGACTGAAGGTTTCCCCCTCGAAGAGGTCCGTGAACATTGCTCTCAAAATCAAAGTGTTATTTCTGTTGTTATTCTTATATCATTTCAGTGTTATTGTGGTGATTGTTCTAGTTATATTGCTGTTATTCTTCCATTTCTAGCATTTTATTTCTGTTCTGCATACTTTTTATATATGGTATATTACAAGTGGTATTATAGCACTTTCCTTGGCAGAAATTGTGGGTAATTTTTTTTTCAGGGTAGAGACGTATTCCGACATCTTTAAGCCACAAAGATCTATCGTTACCCGCATAAACCCGTGGTTGAGGGATTCATACACGCAGGAAATACAAGTGGTTTTTAAGCGCACATTTGTTGGCCACCCTTGTAACCCCTGTTGGTACCCCTTCGAGTGGTAGCGCATCAGACAACACCTATGTATGAAACCTAGATTTCCCAAAGCCCTGTTTAGATAAATCGATTGGTCGCCTGACTGCTATAGTGCCACTGAGAACATCACTCGGGAAGATGCTCTCTAGTACTTGGGTAGTCGGGTAGTACGGACAAGGGTACGGTCTATCCTCCTTAGTTAGTGCCCTGAGCTATTGGGCCGATTACTACTGTTAGACCCCGCACGTATATCAGAGAGCTATAACACAGGGCAAACCCTTGTCTATAGAACCCTTGAATACATAACCCTTGGGGAAAGAAACATAAACAAATTAAAACAGACAAGATCTATTGCCACAAAGATGTGTTCGGGTTGCCAAGTAACTACACATTTCTTCCTGGTTAATAATTTGGGCATTTCATCACTGCAGTATTCTTCAGACTCCGCAGGTGTAAAAAAAAAAAAAAAGAGCCTGGAAATTTTTTCACCATTGTTTGAGACCTATTCCATTGGATTCATCTCTTCTCCCTTATCACATTCATACATGTCATTTTTTGGCAAAATTTTTGACCCCACCCACCCTTTTTGGTTCCCTCGTTCTCATGGCCCATAGCCATAGCCAAGAATTGGAATCTCACTTCAATACCTTGCAATCTAGTCTCACCGAGACCCAACAAGAAGTGAAACAACTTAGTGCCAATGTTGCCTCCATCAATACAACCATGCAGTCCTCAATGGATGAAATCAAACAAGACCTGACCACCCATTTTGAATATGTCTTTTCGACACTCTACACCAAGCTGCATATTCCTACATATAACCCTTCCTCTGAATCACCTCCACATACTGAAGGTGAACATTCCTCTCATTCCCATAACTTTCAGCACCATCACTTTCAACGTGACCTATGCCT
>JASDQU010010488.1:365661-385948 GCA_032191745.1 Picea mariana | reverse complement strand
CTAGATCAAGAACGTTGGCAATGGTGGGAATTGAGAAAAACTTCCCGTCAAGGGTATATTGCTTGGACACACTTTGTGGCAGAGCTTTATGAATGCTTTGACACTGACACCAACCATTTGGGCCGTTTGACAAGGTTGAAACAATCAAGAACATTGGAAGACTTTATAGCTGCCTTTGAGCACCTGTCTTTTTGGATAGAGGGCATGTTTGATGCCTTTTTTCGATAGTGTTTTATCAGTGGCCTCAAGGATGAGATTCGGGCCCATGTCCTCATGGCTCGGCCTTAGAGTTGGATGGAAGCTACTAAAAGAGATAAAGAATCACAACAGGTTGTATCCTCTCAAAACTAAAAACCCTCCTTTATCCCTTGCCCTAAACCAGTAAATCCCACTACTCCCTCCGCTCCACTAAAGATCCAAAAATTGACCAGGGTTGAAATGGTTGAACGCCAACTCAAAGGCCTTTGTCATAATTGTGATGAAAAATATTTCCCGGGCCACAAGTGTAAGGAACAAAGGCTTTTTATGGCCATCTCTGAGGATATTTCGGAAGAGGATGTTGAAACTCCCCTTGTGTCTGAGTCACATGAAACCACTGACATAATCCCTCCCTCAAACCCTCCCGAATTAGAACTGGTCATTTCCCTCAATGCTCTCACTAGCTTCTCCACTCCCCAAATGCTCAAGCTAATCAATTACATCAAGCATCAAAAGGTCATCATTCTGGTTGATAGTGGAAGCACTCATAATTTTATTCATCACCGCATTGCCCAAGAAACTCATTGCTACATCCATGCTGTCAATAATTTCCAAATCATGATTGCGAATGTAATAAGGGCATTGTGAAAATGTGCATCTCCAAATTGGTGACTACCACCTGAAATCTCATATGTTTGCTATCGACATGGGCAGTTGTGACATTGTGTTGGGTGCAAACTGGGTAAGGACTTTGGGTCCCATTCTCATGGATTTTAAGGAATTAACCATGCAATTTGACCAGGAGGGCCACCAATATAAGTTCCATGGCATCACTGTCGATTCACCTGAGATCATTAGTTCCCATCGCATGGAAAAGCTGCTAAAAAAAGGTCATTCTGGTGTTATTTCCCAACTCCATGCCATACAAGCAATAGAGACACCCTCGGTGCCACAAGACCTCCAAGCCATCCTTTCTAAATGTCATGTTGTCTTTTCCACTCCCCAGGGACTCCCTCCTTCAAATGGTGTTCATGATCATTCCATTCCACTTGTACATGGAAGCCTTCCTCCCAATATCCGTCCGTATCGTCACCCCTTTTCCCAAAAAAATGAAATTGAGAAAATGGTTCAGAAACTCCTTAATGCAGGAGTTATCCACCCTAGTATGAGCCCCTACTCTTCTCCTATGGTCACGATCCTAAAGAAAGAAGGTTCTTTGCGAATGTGTCCTGACTTCCGTGCCCTCAACAAACTTACCATTAAAGAAAAATTTCCCATTCCTGTCATTGATGACCTCTTGGATGAATTGAGTGGCGCCCAATTCTTTACTAAACTTGATCTTCATTCAGGCTACCACTAGATACGTATGAAAGAGGCAGACATTCCCAAGACTGCCTTTAGAAATCATGAGGGCCACTATGAGATTTTGGTCATGCCCTTTGGCTTGTGTAATGCCCCCTCCACCTTCCAAAGCCTCATGAATCATGTCTTCCATCCTTTTCTACATCATTTTGTCTTATTTTTCTTTGATGATATCCTCATCTATATCAAAACCTGGACATACCATCTTGCTCATGTGGATCGAGTTCTCCATCTACTCCCTTAGCACCAACTTTTCCTGAAATAATCTAAATGTGATTTTGGCGCCTTAGGAGTAGAGTAATTGGGTCATCTGGTTGGCAAGGAAGACATTGGGGTGGATCCTAAAAAGATTGAATCTATGCAAGACTGGCCTCACCCAAAGACTCTCAAAAGCTTGTGTGGATTTCTAGGCTTAACAGGTTATTATCGCAAGTTTGTTAAGAATTATGGAAAGATTTCAACACCTCTCACTACTCTCCTAAAAAATAACTCTTTCACTTGGACTCCAACCACTGCTTAAGATTTTCAAACCTTGAAGATGGCCATGTGCACCACTCCAGTTGTGACCCTTCCTGATTTCACAAAGACCTTTGTTTTGGAATGTGATGCTTCAGGGAAAGGAATTGGTGCTGTCGTTATGCAAGAGGGTCGGCCTTTGCCCTTTACCAGCAAGCAACTATCTGAAAGAAATCTAGGCAAATCAATCTATGAAAAGGAAATGTTGGCTATTTTTCATGTTGTTGATATGTGGCACCCTTATCTATTGGGGAAATTCTTCCAAATTAAGATAGACCATCAAAGCCTCAAGTATTTTTTGGAACAACGTAATTCCTCCTCGGAGCAACAAAATTGGGTGACTAAGCTCTCTGGATATGATTATGAGATCATTTACAAGAAAGGCAAAGACAATGTGGTTGCAGATGCACTTTCCCAAAAATATGAAGACGAAGGATCCCTTTTTTCTCTTTCCTTCATTGTACCAGATTGGCTCCAAGCCATTCGCCAGGAATGGCTACAAGATCCCAAAAGTTTGTATCTGATCCAATAATTGCAGTCCAATGCTCCAGTGTCCCTAGGGTACTCTTGGATCCATGATGAGATTCGATACAAAGGTCGTTTGTATTTAAGTAAAAAATCAAAGCTTAAATCCATGGTACTTTCTGAGCTTCATGCTACACCCATAGCGGGGCACTCCGGGTTCACCAAAACCTATGACAGGGTCAAACGCTCTTTTTTCTGGGATGGTATGAAACAGGACATTCATAATTTTGTCATTGAATGTGATGTGTGTCAACACAACAAGGGAGAAACAGTCAAATCTCCGGGCACACTACAACCACTTCCGATTCCACCTGCTATTGGGAGGGATATCTCTATGGATTTTATTACAGGCTTACCCAAATAGGGAAATAAATCAATCATCATGGTGGTTGTTGATCGCCTTTCCAAATATGCTCATTTCTGTGCTCTTCAACACCCATTTACAACATCCACGGTGGCTCAAATGTTCATGGATTAGGTCTTCAAGCTTCATGGCATGCCACACTCTATTGCTTCTGATCGCGACCCAACTTTCACAAGCAATTTTTGGCAAGAACTGTTCAAGCTACACGGCACCCAATTGCATCTCAACACATCTTATCATCCCCAGACAGATGGTCAGATGGAAGTTGTCAACAAGTGTTTGGAAACATATTTGAGGTGTTTTTCCTCGGAAAAGAAAAATCAGTGGGCTCAATGGTTACCCCTAGCTGAATGGTGGTACAACACTTCATACCATACAGCTACACGCATGACTCCTTTTGAAGAAGTATATGGATAGAAGTGACCTTTAGTTCTCTCATACTTACCTGGTGTCTCGAAGGTCCAGGTGGTTGAACAAACACTTATAGTTCGAGAGGCTATTCTCTGTACCCTCAAAGAGAATTTTTTCATGGCACAAAATCGCATGAAGCAACAAGTAGATAAAGGTCGCTCTGAACGTCGATTTGCAGAAGGGGATCAGGTGTTTCTTCGACTGCAACCTTATAAGAAAAATTCCCTCATGGCCGAGCATTTTCAGAAGATAGCACCCAAATTTTATGGTCCTTATACTGTTCTCAAGCGTGTGGGACAGGTGGCCTATCAGTTAGCTTTGCCCAGTCATTCGAAGATACATCCTATTTTTCATGTTTCATGCTTAAAGAAGGTGATTGGAACTAAGTGCCAAATTCAAACCAACCTTTCCGAGTTAGCCGAAGAAGGATCCATTTGGCTACAACCACAAGAATTTTTGGACTAGTGTGAGTGTCCCCTGTGTCAGAGAACTATCAAGGAAGTGTTAGTCCAGTGGAAAGATACAACTCCAGCAAATGCCACTTGGGAACCAACTACCATTCTACAGCAATTTCCACATCTCAAGCCTTGAGGACAAGGCTGTTTTTAAGGGGGAAGACATGTTAGGGTCCTAACCCGCACATAGGTAGAACAATATATTCAGATGTAATAAAGGTCAATATTAATAAGGCCTTGCAATAAAATAGAATAAGTGTTATAAACCTAATTTGCACCCAGCCTGCATACCTAGCCTCTGGCCCTACTAGTTGCCAATTTCTTGAGCCAAGCTCTTCTAAAAGGCCTTCTTTTTGAGACACACGTGCCCTGGCCTTCTACAACCCGTGTATGTACACATGGAATGCCTGCAAGCGTATGGATGTGTGCATACATGGGCTGTAGAAGGCCAGGGTGCGTGTGTCTAAAAAAGAAGGCTTTTTAGAAGAGCTTGGCTCAAGAAATTGGCAACTAGTAGGGCCAGAGGCTAGGTATGCAGGCTGGGTGCAAATTAGGTTTATAAAAATAAGTCGAATGTAAGAAGACCTAATAGAAGCTTCTGCTTCTAAAAGGATCTTCCTCTAGTGCTTCTTTTGATAGACATATTTAGTATAAATAGGAGTCGAGGGTATGATAACCCTAGCTTGGAGATTATTGTAATAGAGCTCTGCTCGACTGGAGGTTTCCCCCTCAAAGAGCCTCGTGAACATTGCTCTCAGAATCAAAGTGTTATTTCTGTTGTTATTTTTATATCATTTCAGTGTTATTGTGGTGATTGTTCTAGTTATATTGTTGTTATTCTGCCATTTCTAGCGTTTTATTTTTGTTCTGCATACTTTTTATATCTGGTATATTACATCCACTCCTAAAAAATCTTGAAACATCTCACAGAACTAAAAAATGTTGCTCCGTTAGGTTTTTATACCTTAAGGAGGAGTTGGCCAAGAGTCCCCAAAATGGTTTGGGATGCGACTTGCAACTGGGCATATAATGAATACTGAGACTCATATTGAGGAACCGTCATCTCCATTGGATTCCTGGCATAGGATTTCAACTAGAGCACCCCTCACTCCCAGGTCCAATCCCTCATAAGTTGTTTTTTTCATCGATTTTGAGAACTAGGGTTTTTCTTAGTAAGAAGAAATGCAACATTTGGATTTAGGGGTCCAATTTATGAAACCATGCCTTGGGAGTGGATGGACAATGTGGTCACATAGTCAATTCCTAAACAAGCTTGCAACATCTCATGGAACTCAAAAATGTTTCTCTATTAGGTTTCTATGCCGTGAGGAGGAATTGGCCAAGATTCCTTGAAATGGTTTGGGATGCCACTTGCAACTGGGCATAAAAAGAAAACCGAGACTCAGATTGAGGAACTGTCGACTTCGATGGATTACTGGGATAAAATTTCAGCTAGAGCACCCCTCACTCTCGGGTGCATGCCTCGAAAGCTGCTTTACTCATTGATTTTGAGAATTAGTGTTTGTATCAGTTTGAAGAAATACAACATTTGGATTAAGGGGTCCAATTTATGAAACTGTCCCTCATGAGCATATCGATAATGTGGTCCCCTATTCCATACCTAAACAAGCTTGCAACATCCTACGGAACTCAAAAATGTTGCTCTGTTAGGTTTTTATGACCTGAGGAAGAATTGGCCAAGAGTCCCCGAAAAGGCTTGGGATGTGAATTGCAACTCAGTACATAATGAAAACAGAAAATCAGATTGAGAAACCGTCGTGTCCATTGGATTCCTAGCATAGGATTTTAGCTAGAGCACCCCTCACTCTCGGGTCCAATCCCTTGTAAGTTGTTTTTTTCATCGATTTTGAGAACTAGGGTTTTGCTCAGTAAGAAGCAATGCAACATTTGGATTTAGGGGTCCAATTTATAAAACCATGCCTCGGGAGTGGATGGACAATGTGGTCAAATAGTCCATGCCTAAACAAGCTTGAAACATCTCACAGAACTCAAAAATGCTATTTCGTTACGTTTTTATGCCCTGAGGAGGAATTGACAGAGAGTCACTGAAATGGTTTGGGATGCGACTTTCAATTGGGCATAAAATGAAATCCGAGACTTATATTGATGAACTGTCATATCCATTCAATTTCTGGGATAGGATTTTATCTAGAGCACCCCTCACTCCCTGTTCCCATGCCTCGAAAGTTTCTTTACTCATTGATTTCGAGAACTAGTGTCTTGCTCAGTTTGAAGCAATGCAACATTTGGATTAAGTGGTCCAATTTATGAAACCATCCCTCATGAGAGGATGGATAATGTGGTCAGCTAGTCCATGCCTAAAAAATATTGCAGCATCTCACGAAACTCAAAAATGCTGCTATGTTATCTTTTTATGCCCTGAGGAGGAATTGGCCAATTGTCTCCGAAATGGTTTGGGATGCAACTTGCAATTAGGCATAAAAAGAAAACCGATTCTCGGATTGAGGAGCGTCGAATCCAATGAATTTTTGGGATATGATTTCATCTAGAGAACCCCTCACTCCTAGGTGGCATGCCTCAGAGGTTTCTTTACTCATTTATTTCAAGAACTAGTGTTTTTCTCAATTTGAAGCAATGCAACATTTGGATTAAAGGATCCAATTTATGAAACTATGCCCCAGGAGAACATGGAAAATGTGGTCACATAGTCCATGCCTAAACAAGCTTGAAACATCTCACGAAACTCAAAAATGCTTCTCCGTTAGGTTTTTATGCCCTGAGGAGGAATTGGCCAAGAGTCCCTGAAATGGTTTGGGATGTGCCTTGCAATTGGGTATAAAATGAAAATCGAGACTCATATTGAGGAACCGTCGACTCCGATGGATTAATAGGATAAGATTTCAGCTAGACCACCCCTCACTCCAAGGTGACATGCTTCATAAGTTTCTTTACTCATTGATTTCAACAACTAGTGCTTTGCTCAGTTTGAAGCAATGCAACATTTGGATTAAGGGGTCCAATTTATGAAATCATCCCTCAAGAGAAGATGGATAATGTGGTCACCTATTCCATGCCTAAGAAATCTTGCAACATCTCATGAAACTCAAAAATGTTGCTCCGTTAGTCTTTGATTCCCTGAGGGGGAATTGGCAAAGAGTCCCTAAAATGGTTTGGGATGCGACTTACAACTGGGCATATCATGAAAACCGAGACTTGGATTGAGGAACCGTCATCTCCGTTGTATTATTGGCATATTATTTTAGCTAGAGGACCCCTCACTCCCGGTTCCAATCGCTTGGAAGTTGTTTTTTTCATTGATTTCAAGAACTAGTGTTTTGCTTAGTAAGAAGCAATGCAACATTTGGATTTAGGGGTCCAATTTAGGAAAACATGCCTCAGGAGTGGATGGAAAATGTGGTCACCTATTCCATGCCTAAACAAGAATGCAACATCTCATGGAACTCAAACATGTTGCTTTGTTAGGATTTTATGCCTTGAGGAGGAATTGGCCAAGAGTCCCTGAAATGGTTTGGGATGCCACTTGCAACTAGACATAAAATGAAAACCGAGACTCGGATTGAGGAACCATTGACTCTGATGGATTACTGGGATATAATTTCAGCTATATCACCCCTCACTCTCGGGTGCAATGCCTCATAAGTTGTTTTACTCATGATTTCGAGAACTAGTGTTTTGCTCAGTTTGAAGAAATCCAACATTTGTATTAAGGGGTCCAATTTATGAAACCGTGCCTCGAGAGTGGATGGAAAATGTAGTCACCTATTCCATTCCTAAACAATTTTTCAACATCTCATGGAACTCAAAAATGTTGCTCCGTTAGGTTCTTATGCCCCGAGGAGGAATTGGCCAAGAGTCCCCGAAATGGTTTGGGATGCGAATTGCAACTGGGAATATAACAAATACAGAGACTCGGATTGAGGAACCATCATATCCATTGGATTCCTGGCATAGGATTTCAACTAGATCACCCCTCACTCCCAAGTCCAATCCCTCAATTGTTGTTTTTTTCATCGATTTTGAGAACTAGGGTTTTGCTCAGTAAGAAGCAATGCAACATTTGGATTTAGGGGTCCAATTTATGAAACCATGCCTTGGAAGTGAATGGATAATGTGGTCACATATTCTATTCCTAAACAAGCTTGCAACATCTCATGGAACTCAAAAATGTTCTTCCTTTAGGTTTTTATGCCCCGAGGAGGAATTAACCAAGAGTCCCCGAAATAGTTTGGGATGCGACTTGCAACTAAGAATATAATGAATACCAAGAATTGGATTGAGGAACTGTCATATCCATTGGATTCTTGGCATAGGATTTCATCTAGAGAACCCCTCACTTCCAGGTCCAATCCCTTAGAAGTTGTTTTCTTCATCGATTTTGAGAACTAGGGTTTTTCTCAGTTTGAAGTAATGCAACATTTGGATTTGGGGGTCTAATTTATGAAACTATTCCTTGGGAGAAGATGGACAATGTGGTCACATATTTCATGCCTAAACAAGCTTTCATCATCTCACTTAACTCAAAAATGCTACTCCGTTAGGCTTTTATGCCCCAAAGAGGAATTGGCCAAGAGTCCCCGAAATGGTTTGGGATGCGACTTGTAACTGGGCATAAAACAAAAATTGAGTCTCAGATTGAAGAACCGTCGACTTCGATGGATTATTGGGATAAGATTTCATCTAGAGCACCCCTCACTCCGGGGTTCCATGCCTTAAAATTTGATTTACTCATTGATTTGGAGAAGTCATGTTCTTTCATATCTTTGTATAAACTGTGCTGAAACACCCGAGCATGGAGGATCTAGTCGAGGGTTATAGTTGTATTGTAATGTATGTTTGATTATAATGTTGATGTGATATGTTCCAGTGCTTTCCCTTTATTATATTATTTCCCCTTATGCTGAAATGCTCATGCATGGAGGATCTAGACAAGTTGTTGTAGTCATATGATAATGTAGGTTTGATTATTATGCTGATGTGACATATTTTAGTGTATGAAACTAGGTTCAAGAGTGCTCTTGAGCCTGATTTTTTCTTCACCAAGCTGCTTGAAGGCCGAATGATCAAGGAAGAATTTTCCACCTTTCTCACTAAGTCTTTCCTCTACTCACCTTTAACTCTAAATCATTGACTGAAGTTAATGAGTACCTCATTTCCCTATGCATTGCTTGTCCAATTTCTGTGTTAAAACATTCTTGTACTGAGGTTTTTCCATTTGACTTCCACTGATAAAACCAACATCCAACAAGCATTCTGATGGGTACTAGGCTTATCCTCTTGCAATCTGAGGACGACTCTTAATGCTAACATTCTTGGCACCACTGTCAAGGAACAAATTGAAGACATTTCCTTGGGATTGAACGAAAAAGAAATTCTGATTCTGAAGGTGCATCAGAAATCAATAACTTGAAGATTGCAACTTGTATCTAGTGACTCCACTGTTTCAGTTGTGTCTCCCAAAGGTAGACACTTGAGGTCTACTCCATAGCTGCCTTTGGAAACACCTAAAGCTGACCCAGAAAAGGTTATCAAGAAGGGAAAGACCTCTCAAGAAGGACTTTCAGCTATTGCACCAGGTGATTCTGGTAATTTACAAACTTCTTCTTTTAAAGCTCCACTATCTGCATCAAATTCTCCTTTTCTACCATCTACTAGAGTTTCCAGAAGTTTAAATTTTGGAAGCTTCCCTATTGAATTCTCCCCTTCTAGGCCTAATTTAGAAGAAAGTTTTGACACCCCTGTTTCCCCTGAGATTGTAAAGTGGTTTAGACCGAGGAGCTTAGAAGATTTTCCCACTTTGGGGTTTCCTACTCCTCCTCGTGTTAATGTTGTTGTATCTAAAGAGGGGGAAACTTATTTTCCCTTGAATCCTATATCATTCTCCTCCAACACTCAGTTGTTTCCTCTTTCCCCTAGAAACACAACTGCATTTCTACCTGTCCAAACTCCATCTCCCTCTGGTTCTCCTACAGTTCACATCCCAATGGTAGGTGCTAATCCTCCTAGAAACAAAATGGATGCCATAGTGGCTACTAGGTATGCCCCTCTTGTTTTACCTCAACCTATGAATGCTCTCCTAGTCGGATACTACCTCAAGTACATTCCCAAGTTTACAGGAGAGGAAGACATAACTGCAGAAGAACACCTTTCAACTTTTTACAGTTATGCAGATAATCTTAATATTGAAAATGAAGATGTATGGTTGAGATTTTTTGTACATAGCCTTGATGGTGAGGCTAGAAAATGGTTCAGGGGCTTGAATCTTGGATCTATTGATGGGATTGAAGCTATGTATGATTCATTCCTGAGACATTGGGGGGATAAAAAATATTTCCTTTATCATATTAAAGAGTTTGGGTCACTTAAGAGAGAAGAGGGGGAATCTATTTTAGAATTCTCAAAGAGGTTTAATAAGATGTACAATAAGATTCCCACTGAAATTAAGCCTACTGAAACCTCTGCCAAGATCACTTATGCTAGTGATTTTGACCCTAATTTTTGCCTCATGTTGAGAGAAAGAAGAGCTACCTCCTTGGCTCATATGCAATATGAAACCCTTGAAGTAGAGTCCAATATATTGGTAGTTGACAAAATTAGGAGTAAGGCTGATAGAGACAGAAGAAAAGGTAGGTCTAAAGCTTCAAGCTCTAGTTCCTCTATTTCCCGATCTCAAGTGGATGAGTTGACAAAACTTGTAAAATCACTTTCTGCAGAAATGGAGAAATTGAAATTTGAGGGAAAGCAGGGCTATAGGAACACCCAAAATACTGATAATAGGGGTAGCTTCAGAAGACCAAATAATTCCCCTTAGATCATCCAGAGAGATCAAAGAAATAAGGATAGGGATGATAAAAAATCCAACCCCTCTCCAAAATAACCTTGTTAATGATGAAGAAGGAGAGGAAGAAGAAACTGATCCTGAAATTCATTGTCTTGGTGACACATCTTCATCTCCTCATCTAACCCAATCTGCATATGAAGAGTCTCTCATAGATATCCAACTGAATGAGATGAGAAAATGGGAAAGGATCAGTGGAAATCCAAATAGATACAACCTCAGGTCCAAGAAGAAGGAGGGAAATCCTGACATTCCTGATCAACCTACTAGAGCAGAGCATCCTGTTAAGGAGGTGGTAGCTCGCAACAAAGAAAAAGAGCACAAAGCCCCCAGGAAGTGATTAATATCCCTATCCCAGAAGTGAAGGATATTGTGACGCCTCCCTCCTCTTTTATCTTTGAGAATGAGATTTAAAAGATTAAAATTCTTGTACCTTTCTTGGAGCTAGTTAAAAATGAGGATTTAAGAAAGTACCTCTCCAAAGTACTACATCCTGGACTTGCATCTTATTCCACAGACTCAGTAAACCTCCAAGATGAAAAACCAACTGTCATACTAGGGCCTTTGGTAGATGATAGGGATGAATCCTCCCCTCCTTTTTATACATCATTGAACATTCATGATAAAGTGCTGCACAACTTCTTGATGGATTCAGAGGCATCTGACAATCTCATGCCTAAGACTGTCATGGATGAGATTGGGTTGGAGGTTAAAAAAACCTACCATGACTTGTACTCATTTGATTCAAGGAAGGTGAAGTGTATGGGGGTCATCAAATACTTGGATGTTTCCTCATTCTAGTTTCTAATGAAAAGTGTGGTCATGGATATTTTGGTGGCTGATGTCCCCCCTAAGTTTGGAATTCTCTTGTCTAGATCTTGGATCAAAAGACTAGGGGAAACTTTACAGATGTATATTTCATATGCCACCATTCCTATGTTTGGGGGAGAACATAGAAGGCTTTATAGGGAAGCACAACTTGCTTACATTATCAGTGATGAAATAAACCCTACCAATCACCCCATTTTTGCAGTAGATACTGATTTAGGAACGAATATGCCACAACTCACTGATGCTCCTCAAACACCTATTGAAATCAGAAAGCATCCCATCACCTCTTGTGAAGACCCTCCTCCCAATACCTTTATTTGGAAAATCTTTTTTTATGGATCCTCTTCTAGGGGGAGTGTTGGTGCTGGGGTATTTTTCATTTCCCCTACCCAAGAGACCATATCTTTATCTTATAATCTTGAATTTGAAGTAACAAACAATGTGGCAGAATATGAGGATCTTTTTTTTGGGTTTGAGAGCTTCCAAAGACATAAAGATTGCAGAGCTAGCAGTGTTTGGAGATGCTGAGTTGATTGTTCATCAAGTCAGAAATCGGTATCAGGTTAAACATCCCAGGTTAAGGGCCTACATAAATGAAGTCTGGGATGTTGTTGTCAATTTCTTCTTGGATTTTAATATCTCATTTGTTCCAAGAGAGGAGAACACTATGGTAGATTCCTTGGCTGTTTCAGAAAGTAAGTTCATGGTTCCTTTGCCTCCCAAACTCAAGTATGAGGTGGAAGTAAAATACATACCCTCTACTCCTGACAATGTCAAACATTGGAAGGTTTTTGAGGATGATCTTGAGATAAAAATATTTCTTGAGATTGTAGATGAATTTTTTGATTTTCATATTGATCAAGATCAAGATACCGAAGAAAACCCCCATGCTGATATTTTTCTGAATAAAATTGTTGACCATCATATTGTTCAGTTTCCAAGTAACCATATTCCAAAGGAACTTCTCCCCTTGGAGAGATTGTTTGACAGAAATGATGTTGCTGTGAAGGTTAAATGTTCAACTGAAGATGTTGATGTGACTGAATGCAATTTAGGAATAGAAGAAGATCCAAAATATGTTAAATTGTCTAGTAGCTTATCAAAGAAACAAAGGGCTGAGTATGTCAAGCTTTTGAAGGAGTTTGCTGATGTGTTTTCTTGGAGATATGGAGATTTAAGAACATATGACACAAATATCATGGAACACAAATCCCTTTGAAAGAAGAGGCTAAACCTTTCAAGTAGAAACTCAGACAAATACATCCCATGTTGTCGCCTATTATGGAAAAAGAAGTGAAAAAAATGTTGGATGTCCAGATCATCATCCCTTTGAGATATTCAGAATGGGTGGCTAATTTGGTGCCTGTGAGGAATAAAAATGGGGAAATCAGATTATGTGTAGATTTCAGGAATTTGAACAGAAGTTCCAAAAAGGATAACTACCCCTTGCCAAATATGGAGCACATTTTGCAGAGAGTGATTGTTCATATAGGATGTCTATGATTGATGGATTCTTTGGATACAATTAGATCTCTGTCCTTCCTGAAGATAGAGAGAATAAAACCTTCACTACTCCTTGGGGCACATTCATGTATGCTAAAATTCCCTTTGGATTGATGAATGCAGGAGCAACCTTCCAGTGAGCCATGGACATTGCCTTCATTGGGGAAAAAAATAAATTTGTAGTAATCTATTTGGATGACATTACAATATTCTCAAGGTATGATAAAGAGCATTGTCATCATCTAAAGAAAGTCTTCTTGAAGTGCATAAGGTTTGGTATCTCCCTCAATCCTAAGAAATATTTGTTTTCTATGGAAGAGGGAAAATTATTGGGGCATATTGTGTCAGCAGAACAGGTAAGAATTGATCCAGGTAGAGTAGAGGCCATCCAGGCCTTATGTTTTCCTAGATCTAAGAAAGAGGTTCGGTATTTCTTGGGTAAAATCAACTTTCTGAGAAGATTCATTTCTAATTTTGTTGAGTTGGTTAATCACATTACACCCATACTTAGAAAGGGGAACAAGGTGAAATGGACTGCTGAGTCCATAAATTCTTTTAATCAAATCAAAAGGGCTTTGACGGAAGTACCTGTGCTCATCAACCCCGACTATTCTAAGGAATTTTTGATATTTTATTTTGCCTCATATGATACATTGGCTACTGTTTTGCTACAGAAAAATACAAAGGGGTTAGATTAGCTTATTTCCTTTTCCAAAAAAGCATTGAGGGATGCAGAAATGAGATATGATATCATGGAGAAGCAGGCATATGCCTTGGTCAAAGCCCTCAAGGATTTCAAAATATATGTTTTACATTCAAATATTGTTGCATATGTTCCCTCAGCCTCAGTAAAAGAGATATTGATCCATCCTGACATAGATGGGAAAAGAAGCAAATGGATTGCTAAAATTCTGGAATTTGACCTGGAATTGAAGCCCACTAAATTGGTAAAAGGCCAAGGTTTAGCCAGGCTGCCAGTTGAATCAAATTTCAAGGATTTAGGGGTTAATATAATGAACATAAAATTAGAAGATCAACAAACTAATTTTGTTGATAAAGACTCTCATGTCAGCCTCAATTTGGAAGAATGCACCTGGTATAAAGATATCATATATTTTCTGCAAAATTTGAGGCCTCCTAATGGTTTGGACAGAAACAAGGTAAGATCTTTGAAAATCAAAGAAATTAAATATTGTCTCATTGATCAGGTTTGTATTGGAAGAATCCTATGAGATTTCTGTTAAGATGTATAGACCCACAAGAGGCCGAAAGAGCTATGACTGATTTTCATGACAACTTATGTGGGGGACATCATTTTTGGAGGACCACAGCTTATAAAATCCTCAGAGTTGGGTATTTCTGGCCCAACCTTTTTACTGATGTTTGTGAAAAGATTATATCTTGTGTCAAATGCCAAAATTTTTCTGGAAAGAAGCAACTTAAATATTTTCCTTTGAAACTTGTAGTGGTTTCTAGACCTTTTCAACAATGGGGTCTTGACTTCATTGGGGAAATCCACCCAGCCTCAAGTGGTCAACACAAGTGGATTTTGATTGCCACTGATTATTTCACCAAATGGATAGAATCCATCCCTACAAGGAGTGCCTCCCACAAAGTAATCATTAGCTTCCTTGAAGATATCATGTCCAGATTTGGTTGTCCAAGCAAGATTGCTACTGGCAATGTTGTCTCCTTCAAAGATGAACCATTGATCAAGTTCTGTGAACTGTATGTTATTACATTAATCCATTCTACTCCTTAATACCCTCAGGGAAATGGTTTAGCAGAGTCCTCTAACAAGAGCCTCATAATGATCATCAAAAAGTTGTTAGAAGACAACAAGAAAGCCTAGGATTCAAAGATGAAATTTGCATTATGGGTTGACAGAGTTACAACCAAGAGGTCACTTGGTGTTTCCCATTTTCAGCTTGTGTATGGGGTGGAGGATATCTTTCCTACTCATCTTTCCTTTCTCGTGGAAAAATTCCTCTAGGACTACCAAGGATAACCTGATGATATGGTCAGGAGGATACATCGGCTAGTAGAAGTACAACAGGCTAGGGAGCAACTGCTTGTTAAAGCTTAGGATCACCAGCAGAAAATGAAGTGAGCCTTTGAAAAGATGGCGAGCAAGGAAAATATTCAGTTGGGGGATCTGGTGCTCAAGTGGGATGCCCCCAAGAAAGACAAAGGAAAACATGGTAAATTTGAAGCCTTATGGATTGGTCCTTTCAAGATTTCTAAGGTATTTTCAAATAACACCTATTAGTTGCAGATCTTGGAGGATTTCGAAGTTTTCGGTGGCCCTATCAATGTGAAATTTATGAAGAAATATTTTGTTTGATCCATGATTGGATTTCCACCATTGTAATTACCACTTTATTTTTATTTTCGATATTGATAAGTGACTCCATAAACCAAAAGATAAGGCACTAGAACTACGCGTTCTTGGCAGCTCGCAAGAAGCATGCCATCCCCTGTGGAGCCAAATGTTATCATAGAAAACAACATGAACACAGGTAGGCAGGTGTAGTCTGCAGTGGTTGAGATCCCCTATGTAGATTCAATGTGGTGCTATCTCCAAACAGAGTTGGAGGAACTCCAAGGTTGGCAGGCAGGTAAAAGTTTGGCAGGGGTGATAAAGTAGCCTGCATGCCCAGATCTCAGCTCCCATCTAGATCAACAACCCTAGATAATTTCAGGCCAACAACATGCGCAAACATTAAAATCTGAAGGGTGGGTTGAAATCCTAACCATGTTTTTGAGAGAAGGCTACGTGGTGGAAGAGGGAGCATTTCGGGCCTGAAAGTGGTGTGGGCCTAAACCGCTTCTCGCGACCCCAAAATAATGTGCACATTTAATATCATATCTGACAGTGATTGGTGGTCACCCGATAGTCATCCAGCCATGCTCCCGATCTCAAGGAGGGTTCATCCAATAAAAGAGGATTGAATTTTGCGGCCACCTTCTTATTCAATGCCCAATCAAGTTGTGAAAAGTGGTCTTCTGCTAGTCATCCATCCACGCTCCAATCCCGATGAAGATCTAGTTAATGAAGCAGGGACTGGTAGCTAAAACCTCATCTCATCCCATAAATGGATATCTTGGAAGCTATGGCTGAGAAGGCATGACTATCAGCTCGAGGCACAACAGTGGATGGTTTTTCTTGTAGGTCCATACTGAACCTAGTTTGCATCTGACAAGAGGAAACATGCATATTCTGATAGAAGGATGCACATGTGCAAAGGTTTGAATGAGATTTCCAGATCACACTCCTGGCAATTGTGGACTGATTTAAGTATAAGTAGATCAGTTCAATATTTTGTTATGGTGGTCGAATGGTTGAGAAAATCTCCCTACCGTGTAATTTTTGATGCCATAAATGTTCTTTGGTTATGTATCAGACTTGAGACTTTCACATTAATAAAAGTCAACTTCTTTCATATCTATGTATAAACTGTGCTGAAACACTCGGGCATGGAGGATCCAGTCGAGGGTTATAGTTGTATTGTAATGTAGGTTTGATTATAATGCTACTGTGACCCATTCCAATGCTTTCCCTTTGTTATCTTATTTCCCCTTATGTTGAAATGCTCGTGCATGGAGGATCCATATGGGTTGTTGTAGTCATATGATAATGTAGGTTTGATTATTATGTTGATGTGAAATATTTTAGTGTCTAAAACTAGGTTCGAGAGTGCTCTTGAGCTTGAGTTTTTCTTCACCAAGTTTCTTTAAGGATGGATGCTCAAGGTAGACTTGCCCACCTTTCTCACTAATTCTTCCCTCTACTCACCTTTAACTCTAAATCACTGATTGAAGTTAATGAGGACCTCATTTCCCTATGCATTGCTTGTCAGTTTCTATGTTAAAACATTCTTGTACTGAGTTTTGTCCATTTGACCTCCACTCATAAAACCAACATCCACCAAACATTTTTATGGGTACTGGGCTTATCCTCTTGCAATCTGAGGGTGACTCTCAGTGCTAACAGGGTCCAATTTATGAAATCGTCCCTCGGGAGTAGATGGATAACGTGGTCACCTAGTCCATGCCTAAACAAGCTTGCAACATCTCACGAAACTAAAAAATGTGGCTCCTTAATTCTTTTATGCTCCGAGGAGGAATTGGCCAAGAGTCCCTGAAATGGTTTGGGATGCGACTTGAAAGTGGGCATATCATGAAAACCGAGACTCATATTGAGAAATCGTCATGTCCGTTGGATTCCTGGCATAGGATTTTAGCTAGAGAACCCCTCACTCCTGGTTCCAATCCCTCAGAAGTTGTTTTTTGCATCGATTTCGAGAACTAGTGTTTTGTTCAGTAAGAAGCAATGCAACATTTGGATTTAGGGGTTGAATTTAGGAAACCATGCCTCGAGAGAGGATGGACAATGTGATCACCTAGTCCATGCCTAAACAAGCATGCATCATCTCATGGAACTCAAAAATGCTACTCCGTTAGAATTTTATTCCCTAAGGAGGAATTAGCCAAGAGTCCCTGAAATGGTTTGGGATGCGACATGCAATTGGGCATAAAACAAAAACCAAGTCTCGGATTGAGGAACCATTGACTCCGATGGATCACTGGGATAGGATTTCAGCTAGAGCACCCCTCACTCTCAGGTGCCATGCCTTGGAAGATGCTATGGATGGTATGGTATGGGATGGTATGGTATGGTATGGTATTGGTATTGGTATTGGTATGCAATGGTATTTGTATTGGTATGTAATGGTATTGGTTGTACTGGTATGCAATGGTATTCGAAATGGTATTGCTATTGGTATTGGCAAGGCATAAGGGTATTGACAATGCATATTGGTATTGGCTTTGGTATGGTATTGGTATGCATATCATTGGCAATGCATACCATTGTCGTGCAATGGTATGCAATGGTATTGGTATTGGTACACAATGGTATGGCATTGGTATGGTATTGTTATGGTAGTGGTATTGGTATTGTTATCGGTATTCAATGGTATGGTATTGGTATGTTATTGGTATGGTATGGTATTGGTATGGTATGGTATGATATTGGTATGCAATGGTATTGGTATGTAATGGTATTGGTTGTATTGATATGCAATGGTATTGGTATTGGTATTGGCAAGGCATAAGGGTATTGGCAATGCATATTGGTATTGGTTTTGGTATGGTATTGGTATGAATATCATTGGCAATGCATACCATTTCCATGCAATGGTATTGGTATTAGTACACAATGGTATGGTATTGGTATTGTTATTGGTATTCAATGGTATGATATTGGTATTGGTATTGGTATGTTATTGGTATGGTATGGTATGGTATTGGTATGGTATTGGTATTGGTATTAGTATGGTATGATATGGTATTGGTATTGCTATTGGTATGAAATGGTATTGGCTATATTGGTATGCAATGGTATTGACAATGGTATTGGTATTGGTATTGGAAAGGAATAAGGGTATTGGCAATGCATATTGGTATTAGTATTGGTATTGGAAAGGAATAAGGGTATTGGCAATGCATATTGGTATTGGTATTGGTATTGGTATATTATTCGTATGGTATTGGTATTGGTATGGTATGGTATTGGTATTGGTATGGTATAGTATTTGTATGGTTTTGGTACTGTATGGTATTGGTATTGGTGTTGGTATGGTATTGGTATTGGTATGGTATTGGTATGCATATCATTGCCAATGCATACCATTTCCATGCAATGGTATTGGTATTGGTATGCATATCATTGCCAATGCATACCATTTCCATGCAATGGTATTGGTATTGGCATGCAATAGCATGGTATCGGTATTGGTATTGGTATTGGTATTGGTATGGTATGGGATTGGTATTGGTATTGGTATGGCATGGTATGGTATGGTATTGCTATTGGTATGGTATTGGTATTGGTATGGTATGGTGTGGTGTTGGTATTGGTATGGTATAGTATGGTATTGATATTAGTATGGTATTGGTATTGGTATTGGTATGGTATGGTATGGTATGGTATTGGTATTGGTATGGTATAGTATGGTATTGATATTGGTATTGGTATGGCATTGGTATGCACAACATTGCCAATGCATATCTTTTCCATGCAATGGTATGCAAAGGTATTGGTATTGGTATGCAATGGTATTGGTATTGGTATTGGTATGGTATGTTGTTGGTATTGGTATTGGTATAGTATTGATATGCATATCATTGCCATTGCATACCATTGCCATGCAATGGTATGCAATGGTATTGGTATTGGTATGCAATGGTATGTATTGGTATGGTATTGGTATTGGTATTGGTATTGGTATGGTATGGGATTGGTATTGGTATTGGTATGGCATGGTATAGTATGGTATTGGTATTGGTATTGGTATTGATATGGTATGGTATGATATGGTATTGGTATTGGTATGGTATAGTATGGTATTGGTATTGGTATTGGTATTGGTATGGTATGGTATGGTATTAGTATTGGTATGGTATAGTATGGTATTGATATTGGTATGGTATTGGTATTGGTATGGCATTGGTATGCATATCATTGTCAATGCATACCATTTCCATGCAATGGTATGAAATGGTATTGGTATTGGTATGCAATAGTATGGTATTGGTATTAGTATTGTTATTGGTATGCAATGGTATGGTATTGGTATGGTATGGTATGGTATGGTATGCTATTGGTATTGGTATTCTTGGTATTTGCAAGAGAGGATTTAGCACAATGGCAATGTTATGTGGAACTTTATCTCATATTCATGTAAGGATTAAGGATGAGAAATATAGTTTGGTTTGGTCCAAGAATCCTTTTCTAAGATAATAGATTGCAAATCTATGGTACATACTATGTTATGTAATGCAGAACAAGACAAAATCATTGTGGTGGAAGCCCCTTTGGAATATTAGAGCTCCTATGAAGACACATGTTTATATGTGGCTGGTGTTGAGAGACAAGTTACTTCTTTGAGATCATTTGCAAATGAAAAGTAACCAAGGGTATGGCATGCGTTCACTTTGTAAGATGGATGATGAACTTATCACCCATCTATTAGTGAAAAACAACTATGTTACAGAAGGTCCAAGGGAAATAAGGCCCTATGAATGTTGGATGAGAATCCAACTTATCCAAATAGTAGGAAAATATAAATAAATTAAACCAAAGGGGCAAAGACCTGTTAGGCAAACTATGTTTGTTATCAGGAGCCACAAAACAAGGGCTAGTATTTACAAACTCCATAAATTGCAAGGAACATTCCACAAGTTCATAATATTCAAAGGAAATAAAGGAAAAGGATGCCC
>JASDQU010010488.1:353420-365449 GCA_032191745.1 Picea mariana | reverse complement strand
ATGTAATCATTTACTTTTTCTAGGAAAAAAAAAAAATTACATAATAAATATACTTACAAAGGTGAAGATCAAGGATTGTAAACATTTTTGACCACTATGATGCATGGCTTGGAGTTTTGCAAGCCTAGATTTGGAGGTTTTTTTTTGAAACATAAAGCAAGTCAATTGAACTATGCACAAATAAAATATAAAAATCGTTTAAGAAATTCGATACAATATTATGAGCAAATTGAAATACCTGGATACTCTCCTCACCAGACTTCCTCTGTGCATCTGACTTCTCATATGATTTTAAAATTTCTTTCCATACTTTTATACTGACATCAATTGGCCTTTTTTTGAGCCTTAGCTCAAGCGAGATTTTTTTTTTTTATTTTCTTTGTTTGGTTTCACCTAAATCTCTTGCAATTCTGAGACATTTGTCTTTTCACCTTTTTTACTGACCAACCTACGTCAAATTCAGAATCCATGTCATGAATTACAACTTTATGCAGGTGCATTGGTATCTTTAAGAATGAAAAATGGAGATGGTATTTGAACCGTTGAATCCATTATTCCTTCAACCCGTTCATAAAAACCTTCCTGACATCTGACATTCTGATTTCACCTAAAACCATGCCGTATTCTATCCTTGTATCATAGTTCCCAATGAAAGTTCCAAAACATCGCAGAAAGTTTGGGTCCCAGGAGTGGCTTCTACATTGGAGGTATCCACTCTTTGTTTCATATTCTTAGAGGTCATCATATATGATTTCCTCCTTGATTTTCTTCTCAATCCAAGAGTGATTGGGGAATCAATTGATTTGCTTTCACAGGGTTGATTTTCTTGCAATGTCTTAGGGGTCTTAGTGGATCATTTTTCTATGTATTTTGCAAGTGTTTTCAAGTCTACACCATTAAGTTTTTTATGGCCTCTATCCTCAATATTGAAGCCAATTCATCTTTCTCCTAGTCAGTCTCATGTCTCTAGATATATAAAATAATGTTTTTGTGTTAAAATTTTCAATAAAAAAAAAATAACTAAAACAAAAATAAAATAAATGAGACAATTAAAAATCTATAAATTGAGAAGGACTTACCTCATTATGGATAGAATTTGTTTCCTTCCCTCTACTTGACATTTTAAGCAAGCTAGGGAAAATCCCTTCTATTAGGATTTGGGCAAGTGGACTTGGTGATGATTTTTGAAGGTGCTTATTTATTCTCTCTTCTTCCTGGTCTTTTTTTTCTTATTGTAACAAGGATAAGCAAATTTCAAACTCAGATAGACCATAAAATATGAGGAAATTTATATGTAAAGAGGTTGAATTGTGAAATTTGATAATTTTTTTACTTGAAAATCTCAGTTCGCCCTTAGGAAACCCCCAAATCGTACTCTGGTCTCACCCTATCTCCGTTTTCCCTAGGAAACACCCAAATCGTGTTGGAGTCCAAATCTAGTTTGAAAATTAGTTGGCATGGTCACACCCAGTGTCCCTTCGCCCTAGGAAACACACAAATCATGCTAGAGTCCAATTGTAGTTTGAAATTAAGTTGTTATGGTCGTAGACTATCTCCTCTCACCCTAAGAAACACCCAAATCATGTTGGAGTCTCCCTAAGAAACACCCAAAATGTGTTGGAGTCAAAATGAAACAAGAAATTCACTTGGCCTGTCACGCTCTATCTCCATTCTCCATGGAAAACACTCAAATCGTGTTGGAGTAAAAACGTAGAAGGGAATTCAATTGGACAAGTCGTAATACTTCTCCATTCGCCATAGAAAACTCCCAATTCATGTTTTTGTAATTCTTCCCCTCCAAAATGTCATATTCGTCCCCTTGCCTATGGGCATATGCGTTTTTCAGGTTTTACATATCAGTGGGCATATTCGTCCCCTTGCCTGTGGGTATTTTCGTTTTTTAATTTTCTACATATGAGTCGGTGCTAAAGTGGGCACCATCTACACCTAGTTTAGCGTTGATTTATATCCTAAATGTAATCAACTATGGCACCTTAGTGGGCACAAAAAACGCCAGGGATTACATCTAAATCTGGTCAAAACATGTCCATTTTGGGCCTAAACAGTGATCCACCATTGATCCAATCACATGTTGTAGTTCTCAAATACAACATTACTCAAGACAATGTCTCACCTTTAGTATCTCATTCGCTATCTATCCCTATGGTTTGGTTGTATCATGATCTAACTAAAAAATTCCTTATGTGACCACTACCACCATTTGCACAACCTCCACTGATAGAGTATGAGTCTTTGAATATTTTGAACAACTTAGAATTGCAAATTGATATTGTAGCTTCACACTTGGGAGCCACCAATCCACTCTCTTTTCTCATGTGTGAAAGTTCTCTTGCCTCATTAACCATGAATTTCGATGATGATGAAAAATTATTTGATGCTATACCTTATTTTAATGGTCCTTGGGATAACCTCCACTTTAGTTATCCTATTGACTTTATACCTAAGCTAACCACTCCACTAGCATGCCCTTAGACTCTATCTCCTCTAGAAATATCTTTGATTCTTGCCTACTGGCACCACATATCACACTTGACATTGATATCTTGGACCACTCTTATGATCATTGATTTTTCAACCACATGGATTCTTGTTTAATATTTTGAGGATACAGACACTTCCATGTTTTTAATTACTCTTGATAAATCTAATAAGATTTTTGAATTGATGTTTCATAGATGCGTGGATTTGAACTAGATATTGATATTTTGGTACCTTTGCATCATTTAGTTATCCATGGCTGGCTTAGCAAAAAAGTAGCAATTTTTATTACCCCTATTTACTTCAACCTTATTTTTAGGTGCAATTATGTATGGTATGGTATGGTATGGTATGGTATAGTATGGTATTGATTTTGGTATGGTATAGTATGATATGGTATGGTATGGTATTAGTACGCAATGGTATTGGTATTGGAAATGCATAAGGGTATTGGCAATGCATATTGGTATTAGTATTTGCAATGCATATTGGTATTGGTATTGGTATTGGTATGGTATTGGTATTGGTATTGGTATGCATATTATTTACAATGCATACCATTTCCATGCATTGGTATGCAATTGTATTGGTATTGGTATTGGTATGCAATGGTATGGTATTGGTATTGGTATGGTATGATATGGTACTGGTACTGGTATTGGTATTGGTATGGTATAGTATGATGTTGATATTTGTATGGTATAGTATGGTATGGTATGGTATGGTATGGTATGGTATAGTATAGTATGGTATTATTATTGGTATTGGTATGGTATGGTATGGTATTGATATTCTCCACTTTAGTTCTCCTATTGACTTCCTACCTAAGCTACCCACTCCACTAGCATGCCCTTAGACTCCATCTCCTCTAGAAATATATTTGATTCTTGCCTACTAGCACCACATATCACACTTGGCAATGATACCTTGGACCACTCTTATGATCATTGATTTTTCAACCACATGGATTCTTGTTTAATATTTTGAGGATACAAACACTTCCATGGTTTTATTTACTCTTGATAAATCTAATAAGATTTTTGAATTGATGTTTCATAGATGAGTGTATTTGAACTAGGTATTAATATTTTGGTACCTTTGTATCATTTAGTTATCCATGGTTGGCTTAGCAAAAAATGTAGCAATTTTTATCACCCCTATTGATTTCAACCTTCTTTTTAGGTGCAATTATGTATGATATGGTATTGGTATGGTATGGTATAGTACGACATTGGTATTGGTATGGTATTAATATTGGTATGGTATTAATATTGGTATTGATATAGTTTTGGTATTGGTATTGGTATTGGAAGTCCGTTATGCTATTCAGTTTTGATTTTATGCCCCCAGACCAAATTGGCCACATATCCCTGAATGGATTGAGGAGGTGACTTGCAACTCATGATAAAACTCAAACCGGGACTCAGATGCACAAACCGTCAGTTGCATTGGATTTAGAGCACTGGGTTTCAGCTAGTGGTCCCCCTACGCTATCATTCCATCTACCGAAAAACCATTTGTTGAAGTATCTCTGACATTAGGGTTTTGGTCAATGATGCATAGTGCAATTTATGAAGATGAGGTCGATTTTCAAGGACACTCTGTCAAGCATTTTTGGATAGTGTATTTGCATGGGCCTTGTCCAAACATACTTGTGGGAGTTTACAAAACTTTGTTATGCTGCTCGGTTTGGATTTTATGCCCTCGGACAAAATTGGTCACATGTCCTTGAATGGCTTGAGGAGGCGAGTTGAAACTATCGATAAAAATAAAACCAGGACTCAGATGCACGAATCATCAATAAGAATTGGATCTGGAGCACCTGGTTTCAACTATTTCTCCTCCTACACTATCATTCCATCGATGGAAAACAATTTGTTGGAGTATCTCCAACACTAGGGTTTTGGTCAATGAGGCATAGTGCAATTTTTGAAGAGGAGGTCGATTTTCAAGGACACTATGTCGGGTGTTTTTTGCTAGGGTAGTCACGTGGGCCTTCACCAAATAGACTTGTGGGAGCTTATGTAAGTCCATTATACTACTTGGTTTGGATTTTATGCCCCCAGACCAAATTGACCACATGTCCCTAAATGGCTTGAGGAGGCGAGTTTCAACTCACGATAAAACTCAAACCATGACTCAGATGCATGAACCATCAGTTGCATTGGATTGAGAGAACTTGGTTTCAACTAGTGGGGCCCCTATGCTATCATTCCGTCGACCGAAAAACCATTTTTTGGAGTATCTTCGACACTAGGGTTTTGGTCAATGAGGCATAATGCAATTTCTGAAGATGAGGTCGATTTTCAAGAACACTCTATCGAGCATTTTTTTCTAGTGTATTTGCATGGGCCTTAGACAAATAGACTTGCGAGAGATTACGAAACTCCATTATGATGCTCAGTTTGGATTTCATGCCCCTAGACCGAATTTGCCACATGTCCTTGAATGGCTTGAGGAGGTGGGTTGCAACTATCGATAAAACTCAAACCGAGACTCAGATGCATGAACCGTCAGTTGCATTGGAATCAAAGCATCGAGTTTCTACCATTGGAGATCCTACACTATCATTCCGTTGACTGAAAAACCATTGGTTGGAGTATCTCCAACACTAGGGTTTTGGTCAATGAGGCATAATGCAATTTCTGAAGAGGAGGTCGATTTTCAAGAACACTGTGTCAGGTTTTTTTGGCTAGTGTAGTCACATGGGCTTTGGCCAAATTGACTTGTGGGAGCTTACATAAGTCCATTATGCTACTTGGTTTGGATTTTATGCCCCTAGATCAAATTGACCACATGTCCCTAAATGACTTGAGGAGGTGAGTTGTAACTCACGATAAAACTCAAAACAGGACTTAGATGCACAAACCGTCAGTTGCATTGGATTAAGGGCATTGAGTTTCATCTAGTGGGGCCCCTACGCTATCATTCCATCGATCGAAAAACCATCTTTTGGAGTATCTCTGACACTAGGGTTTTGGTTAATGAGGCATAGTGCAATTTTTGAAGATGAGGTCGATTTTCAAGAATACTTTGTCGAGCTTTTTTTTCTAGTGTAGTCACATGGGCCTTGGCCAAATAGACATGCAAGAGCTGACATAACTCCATTATGCTGCTCGGTTTGGATTTTATGCCCCCGGACCAAATTGGCCACATTTCCTTGAATGACTTGAGGAGGTGAGTTGCAACTATCGATAAAACTCAAACCGAGACTCAGATGCACGAATTGTCAGTTTAATTAGATCCGAAGCACCAAGTTTCTGCTATTGGGGCTCTTACATTATCATTATTTCGATCAGAAAATTTTTTTTTGGAGTATCTCCAACACTAGGATTTTGGTCAATGAGGCATAGTGCAATTTCTGAAGAGAAGGTCGATTTTTAAGAACACCGTGTTGGATATTTTTGGCTAGTGTAGTCACATGGGCCTTGGCCAAATAGACTTACAGAAGCTTATGGAAGTCCATTATGCTACTCAGTTTGGATTTTATGCCCCAATACCAAATTGACCACATGTCCCTAAATGACTTGAGGAGGCGATTTGCAACTCATGATAAAACTCAAACCGAGACTCAGATGCACAAACCGTTAGTTGCATTAGATTAAGAGCACTGGGTTTCAGCTAGTGGGACCCCAAAGCTATCATTCTGTTGACCAAAAAACCATTTACTCGAGTATCTCCAACACTAGGGTTTTGGTCAATGAGGCATAGTGCAATTTATGAAGATGAGCTTGAGTTTCAATAACAATTTGTCAGGAATTTTTTGCTAGAGCAGTCGCATGGGCCTTGGCCAAACATACTTGTGGGAGATTACGTATCTCCATTATGCTGCTCAGTTTGGATTTTATGCCCCTAGACCAAATTGACCAAATTTACTTGAATGGCTTGAGGAGGCGAGTTGCAGCCATGGATAAAACTCAAAACGGGACTCGGATGCATGAAACATCAGTTGCATTGGATCCAGAGCATCAAGTTTTAGCTATTAGGGTTCCTACACTATCATTTCGTTGACTGGAAAAAAAATTGTTGGAGTATCTCCAACACTAGGATTTTGGTCAATGAGGCATAGTGCAATTTCTGAAGAGGAGTTCAATTTTCAAGAACACTTTGTCGGGTATTTTTGGCTAGTGTAGTCACGTGGGCCTTGGAAAAATAGACTTGTGGGAGCTTATGGAAGTCTGTTATGCTACTCTCTTTGGATTTTATGCCCTAGACCAAATTGACCACATGTCCCTAAATGGCTTGAGGAGGTGAGTTGCAACTCGCGATAAAACTCAAACCGAGACTCAGATGCAGAAACCATCAGTTGCATTGGATTAAGAGCATTAGGTTTCAACTAGTGGGGCTCCTAAGCTATCATTTTGCCAACCAAAAAACCATCTTTTGGAGTATCTCCGACACTAGGGTTTTAGTCAATGAGACAGTGCAATTTTTGAAGATGAGGTCGATTTTCAAGAACACTTTGTCAGGCGTTTTTTTCTAGTGTAGTCGCATGGGCCTTATTGAAAACCTATTTTGACTAGGGGGTCAACTCTATGTACCATGAAGATATGCACCTGTTGGTTCTACCAATTTGAAGACTTGTTGGTTCTACAAGGTAGTTTTGGCCTTCAACACGTATTTTTGTAATCAGAATTTTCGCTCATGTAACGGGTCTGCATGGATCATAGTTTAGATTAGTTGCCTAGGAATTTATAATTAGAGGAGTTCCTTTCATCGAGTGTTTTTTTACTCAGGTTATTAATTTGGCCTAGCTAGCTTTATTAATTTCCCTTGAGTTTTTCACTCCCACAATAATTCCTCCAAAGCGGTGAAAGAATTTCTAATGGTCGAGCCCTATGGTGACTCGTGTCTAGGAATATTTTAAATGACCATACTAGACATCTCCTAGAGTCTTGCAGAATTCTGTCGAGTTTTAATAGTTTTTTTTTTTAATTTTTTAAAATTACCTGGCTAATGGTAATTTTAATTAAATTTGATGTAAAAATGTAAAAACTAGGTCCTTGGGATTTTTGATAGGGGTATTTGTACTCAAAATAAATGGAATGAGACCCCCTACACCCTTGTACCAAGTTTCAACTCAATTGGAAAAGTTTGCTAGGTCATTTTTCATGAGGAGTCCAAATCAGTCTAGAGTCAACAATTTAATTGCTTAATTGACAAAGTCAAAATGTCAATTTTTTATAATAATGAAGCAAAAAGTTTTGAGAGAGAGTGGGAAAGGTTTCCTATCCTTTTTCCTAAGTTGTAAAAGTAATTTTCCACTTAAAATACCCCCCGTTGCTTAGCCAACTACTTAAAGTGGTGTTCCCTAGCTAATTGACAAGCGAGAATTAAAAAGTTTAAGTGAAAAAAGCCACCTAAACCCTAAATTTTCCCTCCTTGGTGTATAAATTAATGTTTGACCATAGGAAAATGTGTTTTCCCCCTTTACACCTCACCCCCTCACTCACTTACCAAAACCCTAAAAGTGACTCTTCCTTGACTTTGTCTATTTCTCTTGGATGTGTGACACTTGTAACTCATCTAAGAGGGGTCACTCTTGGCTCCCAAGTATAAAATAAATCCTCCCATCCCTCATTTTACACATCTGTTCTCAGTGCAAGGTTACTCTACGCATTTCTCTCCTCTCCTCTCCATTCTCTCCCACTCTTCTCTCTCATTCTTCTTGCTCTCTCTTTCTTTTCTCAAGCTTGGGCAAGTATTTGTCCTAGCTTGCTTATAATACAAGAATATTCTTGGTGCCATATTTCTTAATGAGGTGATTTTGTTCTAGTTATTTCTTGTTTTTATTTGTTGTAGATCTAGAGTAGGGATCCCAAGCAAAGTATTTTGTTTGGGTAGATCTTTTCGTAGTATTATCATAGATCTAGTGAGTATATCTTGTATTTTTAACAAAGTATTTGGTTTTATTACATGAATGTCCTCACCCCTTTCTCCTTTCTGTAGCATTGTTTCAAGAAATTTTCAGGTCACCTAAGGGTTTTGAAGATAGATTTCAGATCTGGAAATCTTCCTCATCATCCACTTAAAACCTCTAATATTTTATGTTTTGCTTTTCTGTTCATATTCCTCTATATTCGGGTGGATTTGTGTTCTGAAATAGACAAAAAATGGATATATATACTGTTGATTTTGTACTATAAATTTTTAGTTTCCACTAACAAAAATTTTCTGTAGATTTTTTGTCAATTCTGTAGCTTTTCCAACAAGTTTTACTTGCTGATTTTTTGCAGGTTTGTGACAGAAACGTGGAGGAACAACCCATTTGGGGCCATTTAAAGTCAAGTAAACTCTTTCTAAGCAAGGGTATTGAATACCCCCTTCTTCTTCTCCTTTCTCAAGTTGTAAGCAAGCCCAAGAGAGTCTCTGGGGTTTTCATTTCTCAAGCAAATTAAAATTTCTACATTTTTTATTTCTAGTTTGCCTACACCTAGGAAAGAGTTTGGCCAATCCAACCATCCTATATTGTAAGGCTAGTTAATTAGTTTTATTTTCAACATTGCTTTTCATTTCTAGGTTGCCCCACTTGTCCTTAAGACAATGTTGTGTGGCTAGGATTAGTTTCCTTTCAAGTTCTTTTAATTCTTTATTGTTTTCCTACACCTAGGAAAGAGTTTGGCAAAGCCAACCATCCTATATCACAAGACTAGGTGATTAGTTGTGGTTTATTGATTCTAATTCTTTTCTTTCATGGTTTAGATCTTAGAAGTTCATTTCATTTCCTTGCTTAAGCCATGGAGGCATAGTAACTTACTTGTGCTTTTTTTTCAAGCAATTCTTTTCATTCCAAGTTTTACTTTGATTTCAAGTTCAATCACTTAATCTCTTTCAAGTTTAAGCAATTTATTTTACTTTACTTGCAAGAAATCAACACAACTTAATTCAACTTAAGCTCAATTACTATTTAGTTTCATAGGGCCTAAAATTTATTTAGTTTAATAGGCACACCTTTTACTGTCTCAACTTTGCCAACAAAAAGGGACTTAAGGAAGAAGCAAGGGGTGCTAGATCAGGGATGGTCTCATGAGACTAGGTGTCCCCCTTGTGGAGTAATTTTGTTCCCAAATTGACTTGTTGAGCTAGGGTGTGGCCTTGTTTTCCTCACTCCTTAAGCACCCACCAGTCCTTTTGGTATACACGGGGAGAGTTTGTTGGCCCTTGACCACTTTTGGGACTGTGACATCTTGCCAAGGAAGGAGCGCAACGTGAAGTGAAAATTAAGGAAGAAAGACCTATTTTTGGGTCCATTTTAGGGTTTTGGGTTGATGTAACGGGAAACGAATGTCGGCCCATGGGTTTACCCATGCTTAGGCCCATTTTGTAATCTATAAATAGGCAATGTAAATAGAGGAGAATAGTAGTAATGTAGACATCTATGTGATGTATAACTGAAATCTTAGTGCTAGTAACTGGATCTGTGTGATCGAATGTATCTTAGAGTGCTTTGTGCATGAGATTGGAAAGCTAAGTGCAAGTTGTTGTAGTCTTGTGCTGAAGAGCTAGGAGGAAGGATCTAGCGAGTTGCGCAGATCTTCTATCCTGTGCGAAGTAAGGGTCATTGAAGCTCTGTGCTATAACTTCTTGACTAAGACAATATAAAGAAGACTTTATGGGTGTATCCCCAGGGTGGGGGTGAACCACGGTAACTGTGTGTATAGTGCTTTTGTGCTTCGATCTATTGTGTTTATCTCTTTCTTGGCTAAGTGCTTGATGTGATTACGTAGATCTAGTTATGCTCTGTGCTGATGATATATGAATGAACGTTAGATCTAATATATAAATTTCTTAGTGCTTGATTTGTTGAATCTAATCTATATTTCTTTGGCTAAGTACTGAATTATCTTTAGTATAAGTATTCACTGCGATGCTCTATGCTATCTGTGAAGTACCAGTCGGGTTAAATATTAATGAAGGATCTATGCTAAGTGCCCTGTAAAAGATATAATCACAGATCGGTGTCCCAGATAAGGTTGCAAACATCTAAGTCATGCAACCACCCCTGCATCTACCTCGGGTGAGACTTCATCTGCTTCACAGGTGTTGCCGAAAGGGCTGGTAGTTAGGGTTTTGTTGGTGTGCTCTTGAGCGTTGAACCTTGGGTCTGTCCCTGTGCCAACAAATGGTTCCGTTGCCAGGACATGAAACTGTGATTGTTGGGAACTGAAGAAGAAAAATCTTTGTGCGAACTAAGTTGTTTGTGTAGATCTGTTTCCCTAGTGCGTAGTATTCTACTTGACCTACAAAGCTTTGTGTTGAGAAAAAGAGGTCAGATCTGAAGGGAAAAGTTCAGATCTGCAGAAAAAGAGGTTAGATCTAAAGGGAAAAGGTCAGATCTGCAAGAAAGAGGTTGATACCGAAGAAAATAAGTGATATCCAAACTCTCTATGCATTAAGAAAAGTAAAAGTGGAAATTTCTCAAGGTAAAAGGTCAGATCTGCAGAAAAAAAGGTAAGATCTGTAAGCTCTGTCCTTTGATAAAGGTAAGAATAGTTAAAAGTCTTAGATATGGAAGATTTGTGCTCTATAGAAGTAAGATAAGTGAAATTTTTTGTTTCTAAAGCATGGATCTAGGTATGTTTGATAGATTCTATCCTAGCTTCAAAAATAGGGCATTAATAGATGAAAGAAAGTTTGATATGAATAGATCTGATAAGTATAGTGATAGATATGTTATACCTATGCATTGAAAGAATTTCTTGACTAATAAGTGGATGTAGGATCCTAGAAAGAGTTTTTTGCAGGATAGCCACCATGATCCTGGTGCACAGTACAAAAGGACTTGGGGAACATCTAAATGAAAGAGAGGATTAACCCTCTGTTATAGTTGCAGAAGACCAGGACATCTTGCTAAGGAATTCCCTGGGAGAAGACCTAGTTTCCTTTGTTGTAAGGCTATGGACCATGAAGTATTGGATTGCTCTAGAATGATTGCTAGGCTTGAGAAGCTGAATATGGAGCAAGCAAACCCTGAAGGAGATCAAGAGACCAAGATTATAGTAGAAACCCAGAAAGAATCATAAAAGATATTGCTATAGATGAAGGATACCTTGAATGACCACCGACATATTAGGCTATCAAAGATCTTCAAAGAAAAGGAGCAAGTCGAAGAAAGAATAGGGGACTTTGACATTGACTCTGTTGTAGGAAAATCTGCCTGCGGACAAGTAGATCGACCTCTAAGGCTTGACCTTAACCTTAGACAGAAAAGTGCTTATCATGGACATTGAATTTCTTTCGAATCTATCTAAGCCTAATGCATGAGAAGGAAGAGTAACAGAAGTACCTTTTAACCGGCGTTTGTCCCTGCACGCTCCGAGTTGCACTCCAATCTTTTGCTTCTCGTTGATGTCTGTGGACAAATCAAGATACGACCACTTCCTACTATATTGACATTAGCTTGAAAACAGATCTATCACTGAATGATAAGTTCATGTAGCATCAAACACAAACTAGAAAGAAACAGGCCAAGCATGTCATATTAATGAGAATAACGACAGCAGTACTTACAATCGTAGATGCGAATGCGA
>JASDQU010010488.1:304267-353320 GCA_032191745.1 Picea mariana | reverse complement strand
GATGTATGATTGGTTGATGACACATGAAGAAATCTTAATAATTATTTAAAAGGTATAAAATTGTTTAAGCTTATAAACAACTGATTCACCCCCCCTCTCAGTTGTTCTAGTATTTCCAACATGCAAGTTGTTGTAGTATTGTGCTGAAGAGCTAAGAGGAAGGATCTAGTGAGCTGCGCAAATCTTCTGTCTTGTGCGAAGTAAGGGTCATTGAAGCTCTATTCTATAACTGCTTGACCAATACAATATAAAGAAGATGTTGTGGACGTAGCCCCAGGGTGGGGGTGAACCACGATAACTATGTGTATAGGGATTTGTGATTCGATCTAATGTGTTTATCTCTTTCTTGGATAAGTGCTTGATGTAATTAAGTAGATATATTTATGCTCTGTGCTGATGATATGCGAATGAACGTTATATCTAATATATAAAATTCTTAGTGCTTGATCTGTTGAATCTAACCTATATTTATATGGCTAAGTACTGAATCATCTTTAGTATAAGTATTCACTGAGATGCTCTGTGCTATCTGCGAAGTACCAGTGGGGTTAAATATTGATGAAGGATCTATGCTAAGTTCCCTGTAAAAAATATAATCACAGATCAGTGTCCCAGCTAAGGTTGCAAACATCTAAGTCCTGCAACCACCCCTGCCTCTACCTCGGGTGAGACTTTATCTGCTTCGTAGGTGTTGCTGAAAGGGCCGGTAGTTAGGGTTTTTTTGGTGCGCTCTTGAACGTTGAACCCTGGGTCTGCCCCTGTGCCAACAAATGGTTCCGTTGCCAGGACCTGAAAATGCGATTGCTGAGTACTAAAGAAGAAAAAGATTTGTGTGAACTAAGCTCTGTGTGTAGATCTCTTGCCCTAGTGCGTAGTATTCTACTTGATCTACAAAGCTTTGTGCCGAGAAAAAGAGGTCAGATCTGAAGGGAAAAGGTCAGATCTATAGAAAAAGAGGTCAGATCTGAAGGGAAAAGGTCATATCTGCAAGAAAGAGGTTGATACCGAAGAAAAGAATTGATATTTGAATGCTCTATGCATTAAAAAAAGTAAAAGTGGAAATTTCTGAAGGTAAAAGGTTAGATCTGTAGAAAAAAAAGGTAAGATCTGTAAGTTTTTTGCTTTGATAAAGGTAAGAATAGTTAAAAGTCTTAGATTTGGAATCTTTGTGCTCTATAGAATTAAGATAAGTGAAATTTTTTGTTTCTAAAGCATGGATCTAGGTATGTTTGATAGATTCTATCCTAGCTTCAAAACTAGGGCATTAATAGATGAAAGAAAGTTTGATATGAATAGATCTTATAAGTATAGTGATAGATATGTTATACCTATGCATCAAAAGAATGTCTGGACTAACAAGTGGATGCACGATCCTAGAAAGAGTTTTTTGAAGGCTAGCCACCATGATCCTGGTGTGCAGTACAGAAGGAGTTGGGGAACATCTAAATGAAAGAGAGGATTAACCCTCCGTTATAGTTGCAGAAGACTGAGACATCTTGCTAAGGAATGCCCAGGGAGAAGACCTAGCTGCCTCTGTTGTAAGGCTATGGACCATGAAGTATTGGATTGACCTAGAATGATTGCTAGGCTTGAGAAGATGAATATGGAGCAAGCAAACCCTGAAGGAGATCAAGAGACCAAGATTATAGTAGAAACCCAAAAAGAATCATAAAAGATATTGCTATAGATGAAAGATACCTTGAATGACCACCGACATGTTAGGCTATTAGAGATATTCAAAGAAAAGGAGAAAATCGAAGCAAGAATAGGGGACTTTGACATTGACTCTACTCTTGATGAAGAAACACAAGTGAACATTATGCCAGAAAGAGCTTGGGAAGCTATAGGAAAGCCTTCCATGATCCCTTCCCTAGGAGGAACAAGTTTCTTCAGAGGAAAGCTAGTAAACCTATGTGGAAGGCTCACCCAGATACCTATGACTGTCAATGGAACTTCGACAGAGGAAGACTTTGAGATCATTAAATTTGTTGAAGATAGCGCCCCATTTACCACTCTCATAGGAAAACCTTGGATTGATAGAGAACAAGCCAGACAAAAAGAGGAAGAAAAATTTTTGTAATAGAAGAAGCAAGAGTTAAAAGACTTTATGAAGAACAGAAGAGTATATCACAGATATTTAATATTAGCAACTCCGATGTCGAAGCTAAAAGAACACTTGAGGATCCGTAGAAGATCGAGTTACCTATTTTTGATACAAAAGAAGTATTATCAAGGAACCCTAGGAAAGACTCTCAACAACACGAAGTAACTAAGACCACAAAAGATAAACATCAGAATGGTAAAAGCATTACCGAGACGAAGCTCACTGGGAAGAAGGATAGGAAGTTAAGAAAGAAAATGGATAACACTGTAAGATTACAAGAGGTTCTAGAGTACACTTAGCAGCAAGAAGAATTGCAGAATTGGAGCTTTGCCAAGATATCAGAACAAGGACATAGAATACTTCACCATGATGAAGCGATATAGCCATTGGAACCGATATACCCATTCGACCGCCGCTCTGAATGGATCGAAAGTCAGTTATGGGTTACCACTAGACCATTGGATAGCACAAGAATGTATATAACAAAGTTAATGAAGGCCCCATGTTCGTTGCAAGAAGACCGTTGCTGAGATTGCCTACTTAACCCATCATGCCATGCACTGAGAATACTTTTTGCTAACTGAGAATTTGAGCGTGAACNTCACCATGATGAAGCGATATAGCCATTGGAACCGATATACCCATTCGACCGCCGCTCTGAACGGATCGAAAGTCAGTTATGGGTTACCACTAGACCATTGGATAGCACAAGAATGTATATAACAGAGTTAATGAAGGCCCCATGTTCGTTGCAAGAAGACCGTTGCTGAGATTGCCTACTTAACCCATCATGCCATGCACTGAGAATACTTTTTGCTAACTGAGAATTTGAGCGTGAACCTTGAGATTTACTTACCCTGAGATCATTGCCTTACTATTCACTATAGTCTCTGAATTCCTTTTTCACCCAATCCAACTGACCCAAGTTTGTATGTCGGACAAGCTCAGCGCTGCTGAGAAAATTGTTGAAGAAGTTCTAATTGATTTAATGATTGAGAGTGTCATGTCAGAACATGGAATGCCTACAAGTGTACAAGAATGTCCTCGGGCACACTACCAGCTTTCCCCTCCACTGCTCGAGCAGGACCATCCTGACCGCCTTCAGAAAGATGATCTAAGCTCGGAAATGACTTTGCCACTGTGAAGATGATCCCAAGCATATTGCTTAAATATATTCCACCACTAAGTGGAACAGTGAATCGAGACATTGTACCCAGAGACTTCGACTATGCTGTAGTCACTGCGTACCTCCCAAAAGGGGTGCACACAGTTCATGCTAACTAGGAGAAGCTCACCACGCTGAAATTTAGTGATTTTAACCTTGGAGATCGCAAGGTTTACAGTATGCTAGCCCCACATAAGTACTTGAATATTACAAAAGGAAAGAACCCCAATATTGTACCACAACAATGGAACCATAACCTTGCGCAGTCAACCCTACTCAACGTAATAAAGATTCCACATTTCGGGAGGCATCAAGAAGTAAATGCATGCGTTAGACTGTTGCTATCCTTCTACCACGGAGGATACCTATGGTTGGACTGTCGCATCACCGTGGATCCGATTCTGATCAATCGGATCACTGGGCTAAGCATGCGGGGCCTTGACCCACATGAATTTTACCCTAGAAATACCATAGATCGTGCTCTCGCTCAACGAATAAAAGACACATATGGTGATCTAGAGAAAGGCACACGAGGTTACAAGGTAGCCTCCATTGAGAATGCAGTAATGTGCTTTGGTTTCTAGCTGATCGTAGGAAATTTAGTCCGAAAAAATAGACCTACACAGGTGACCAGATTTGTAGTTGACCTTGCAGGGAAGTGCGCGGAGGGACTACAAATGAACTGGGCAAAATACCTTATAAATCAGCTAGATATTGACTGTAGACAAGCGCAGGACCAAGGGTATGAGTTCCACTTTAGCTGGCTGCTCATACTCATCGCTTTCATCGCTTGGGAATTTCCCGAGGAGCCACTTTTCTGGAGATTGAACCCTTCAAACCACTGACCATGAAATTCTGTACGCTGTGGTACTCTAGCGACATGAACAAACAATGGCAGTCCAATTCCATCTTCCACGCTTACTACACTTTGTTGAAGAATGCCATTCAGTCTACACTGCGCATCACACCCAAAATGCTTCATAGGTTTATACCTTTGATGAAATTCAGCGTAGATCATCAGTTCACCTACATCACAGCGTGCACAGATGAGCACAAACAATAACTCCAGTCATATTACAAGCTGACAGAAGATGACTTGGAGGAGATTGCCAAGGAATGGTCAGCAGACCTCCTTGTTGTAGCAGACCCCACAGAGATGTCTGATGTAGATATCCCTGAAGCTATGCCAGATACACCAGGACCACACAAGACTAAGAAGGATGTGGAAGTTCAATATATCCACAACACATCCACGAAGACTACTTCTCCCTCACCTGCGAAGGGAGGTAATGATGAAGAACTATGGGGCACAGAAGTTGAGCAGAACAAAGGTGAGGTTACTCCGCCTAGAGACGAGGAAGATCCCTCCAAGAAAAGGAAGATTACTCCACCCAATTCCTCATCTCGAAAGAAATCTAAGGTCACCTGGACCACGCTTAAAACTACCCTTACCCTGGATGATTTTGACTTCTTAATTTCCACACTGAATGATGTTTCACTAGAGCTCACAGAAAAGCAAGAAGCAAAGTAGGAGGAGCTATTCTACCGGATCACGGGTGAACTCAAAGAAGTGCAGCAGGCACTCCGGTCCAGCCAAGCACTTTCTACAATGCCCTTAACAATGGAAATACCAGGAACAAACAATGAGCTCACTCAATTACGCCATATCGCCGATAAAGTCGAAGCTCGCCTTCGACGAGCTCAAGAAGACACAATGCAAGCCACCTAGGCTTTGGCGCAAGAATAGAGTGCACATGGAGAACAAAAGAGGAAGGAAGAACAGGAGCAGATTTCCTTACAAGCAAAGTGGGAGGAGGAAAAAGAATGGTTACAACAGAGCAAGGACCAGTTTCTAGCAAAGCAACTTGAAGTACAGGAAAAAGTTCACAAAGCACTGCGCTCTGTGAAGATCATAGAAGTGAAGATGGATGATTGTCTCCCATAGCAGGTGACCCAACTGGAAGAAGTAATCCAACAACTTCAACAATGCATCATGGATCTAGAGCTCCACACCGTTCCTGAGACACCCCAAGAGATAAGAGATCTAAAAGAGGCCACTGCTCGAAGCGCAGTCGACCAATTAAAAACCTTGGCTTCGGAATGTAGGCAACTAAGCAGTAGAAGTGCCCAGACTTACGAAACCCTCGCAGAGAATCCAGAATTGGAGACATTGGAGGCACAACTCCACGAAGCAAAGAAGCATGCAGATGTGCTACAAGCACAATTGAAGTCCGTGACCCCCATCGAAAGAATGAATAGGTTCACAGAACAAAGAACAACCCAACAACAAGTACACATGCTACAAAGTAAATTAATGAAATTTTCTCAATGACTGCAGCCACTCCAAGAGAAGGCATGCCAACTTTTTGCCGAACTTGAAAGTGAGGGAGATGAACTCGAACATGGTGTCATCACTGCAGAACAATGCCTGGAAGGACCGCTCAATGACAGAGTAATCCAGGAATTTACTGAACAAGAGGCTGTCGCACTGTAGCAGGTCGAAGTAGCTCGAGCCAAGCTCTGGGCATTCGAAGTGGCATTGGTCAGACCTGCATGATTTGAGACTAGTCACAAGTGAGTGTTGGGGGCTTGTTGGCCCTTGACCAAGTTTTGAAGAGTACTTGGTCATACCACTTTTGGGACTGCGACATCTTACCAAGGAAGGAGCGCAACGTGAATCAGAAATTAAGGAAGAAAGACCTATTTTTGGGTCCATTTTAGGGTTTTGGGTTGATGTAACGGGAAAGGGATGTTGGCCCGTGGGTTTACCCACGCTTAGGCCCATTTTGTAATCTATAAATAGGCAATATAAATAGAGGAGAATAGTAGTAATGTAGACATCTATGTGATATATAACTGAAAAATTAGTGCTAGTAACTGGATCTGTGTGATCGAATGTATCTTAGAGTGCTCTGTGCATGAGATCGGAAATCTAAGTGCAAGTTGTTGTAGTCTTGTGCTGAAGAGCTAGGAGGAAGGATCTAGCGAGTTGCGCAGATCTTCTTTCCTGTGCAAAGTAAGGGTCATTGAATCTCTGTGCTGTAACTGCTTGACCGAGATAATATAAAGAAGGCTTTGTGGATGTAGCCCCAGGGTGGGGGTGAACCATAGTAACTGTGTGTATAGTGATTTGTGCTTTGATCTAATGTGTTTATCTCTTTCTTGGCTAAGTGCTTGATGTGATTAAGTAGATCTAGTTATGCTCTATGCTGATGATATATGAATGAACGTTAGATCCAATCTATAAAATCCTTAGTGCTTGATTTGTTGAATCTAACCTATATTTTTGTGGCTAAGTACTGAATCATCTTTAGTATAAGTATTCACTGTGATGCTCTGTGCTATCTGCGAAGTACCAGTCGGGTTAAATATTGATGAAGGATCTATGCTAAGTTCCCTGTAAAAGATATAATCACAGATCAGTGTCCCAGCTAAGGTTGCAAACATCTGAGTCCTGCAACCACCCCTGCCTCTACCTCGGGTGAGACTTCATCTGCTTCGCAGGTGTTGCCGAAAGGGCCGGTAGTTAGGGTTTTGTTGGTGCGCTCTTGAGCGTTGAACCTTGGGTCTGCCCTTGTGCCAACAGAGTTCTAGGAAAGTCACATAGTTTTAGGATTCACACTTTAACTTAATCAACTTAATCAATCCTAAAACTTAATCCACCTCAAATTGGTATAATTTCTTAATATTTTTATGGTTTATTCTCTTTAATCTTGCAAGCATTTCACTTAAGTTACTTTACAAGCAATTTTATTTGAGCACTTGTGGATAATTAACTAGTAGTTGTGCATCTCTTGCCCGTGGAGGCTTTTACTTGCTTTATCTTTCACCCCTTGAAGTTGCACATCTTGTTGAGGCACTTCTTGCTTGGGTTTGTAGTTGTGTTGATGCCATTGAGGACAACCCCTTGAAGTTTCGCATCTTGTGGAGGCACTTCATTGTTTGGATTGTTGGCTTGTTGTGTTGTGGTGATCTTCTTTTGAATACTCTTTCCTTTCCCTGCACAAATAAGTCAAGTTAGTTTATTAAGTGCTTGTTTATTTTGTTGATAGTTGTATATTGTTGTTGTATCTTTAGAATTCTTTGTATTCTTTGTATAGATATAGATATTTGTTTCATTTACTTGTATCTAATTCAATTGTAAATCTTGCAAAGTAATTATTTTGTATCTAATTGTAATCTTTTGTAAACTCTAATCTCTTTGTAACTTTAGTTGACCCCATTACCCAACCTTAGGCACTAGTCTTAGTTGAATTAGGAAAATGGCTGCTTCTCATTGAAATCTTGCACTTTTAATTGTTTTCCTTTCATATAGGCTAGATTCCCCCCAACGTTCTAACAATTAAAATTAACTCTTAGAATTAATCTTTTTAACTCACATAGTAACTAGGGTCTACCCCCCTTGGCTTCCCTAGGAGTAAGCTTAGACGAAAGAAGTTCAAGTCGAGGTGAAAGTGGGATTGAACTTAGACATTGTGTCTTCGAGGACACACTAAGTGGATTGAGATGTCCATGTTTTCAAGTGTGTATAAGGATGACAACAGTCCTTGGCCAAACATACTTGCGGGAGCTTACGAAACTCCATTATGGTTCTCGGTTTTGATTTTATGTCCCCTGACCAAATTGGCCACATGTCCTTGAATGGCTTGAGGAGGTGAGTTGCAATTATTGATAAAAATCAAACCAGGACTTAGATGCATGAACTATCAGCTGCATTGGATCCAGAGCACCAGGTTTCATCTATTAGGGCTCTTATGCTATCATTCTGTCAACCGGAAAAAAATTTGTTGGAGTATCTCCAACACTAGGGTTTTGGTCAATGAGGCATAGTGCAATTTCTGAAGAGGAGGTCAATTTTCAAGAACACTGTGTCGGGTCTTTTTGGCTAGTGTAGTTGTGTGGGCCTTGGACAAAAAGACTTGTGGGAGCTTACAAAAGTCCATTATTCTACTCGGTTTGGATTTTATGCCCCTGGACCAAATTGACCACATGTCCCTAAATGGCTTGAGGAGGCGAGTTGCAACTCACGATAAAACTCAAAACAAGACTCAGATGCATGAACCGTTAGTTACATTGGATTAAGAGCACTGGTTTTCAACTAGTGGGCCCCATATGCTATCATTCTTTTGATCAAAAAATCATTTGTTGGAGTATCTCCGACACTAGGGTTTTGGTCAATGAAGCATAGTACAATTTCTAAAGATGAGGTCAATTTTCAAGAACACTTTGTCGGATGTTTTTGGCTATGGTATTGGTATTGGTATTGGTATGGTATGGTATTGTATTGGTATTGGTATGGTATTGGTATGCATATCATTGCCAATGCATACCATTGTGATATGCAATGGTATTGTTATTGGTATGCAATGGTATGGTATTGGTATTGGTATTGGCAATATTATTAGTATGGTATGGTATTGGTATTCATACCATTGCCATGCAATGGTATTGGTATTGGTATGCAATGGTATGGTATTGGTATGGTATTGGTATTGGTAATGTTATTGGTATTCAATGGTATGGTATTGGTATTGGCATTGGTATTGGTATGGTATTGGCATTAGTATTGGTATGGTATTGGTATTGTTATTGGTATTCAATGGTATGGTATTGGTACTGGCATTGGTATTGGTATGGTATGGTATGGTATTGGTATTGGTATTGGTATTGGTATGGAACTGGTATGGTATTGGTATGCATATAATTTCCAATGCATACCATTTCCAATGCATATCATTGCCAATGGTATCGGTATGGTATTTGTATGGTATGGTATGGTATTGGTATTGGTATGTATATCATTGCCAATGCATACCATTGCCATGCAATGGTATTGGTATGGTATGTTATTGGTATTGGTATGGCATTGTATGCTATGGTATTGGCATTGGTATTGGTATGGTATCGTGTTGGTATTGGTATTAGTATGGTATAATATGGTATTGATATTGGTATGATATTGGTATGGATATCATTGCCAATGCATACCATTGCCGTGCAATGGTATGCAATTGTATTGGTATTGGTATGCAATGGTACAATATTGGTATGGTAGTGGTATTGGTATTGGTATGCAATGATATGGTATTAGTATTGGTATGGTATGGTATGGTATTGGTATGGTATGGTATGGTATTAGTATTGTTATTGGTATTGGTATGTTATTGGTATGGTATGGTATGGTATTGTATTAGTATGGTATTGGTATGGTATGGTATGGTATGGTAATGGTATGGAATTGGTATTGGTATTGGTATGGTATGATATGGTATTGGTATTGGTATTGGTATTGGTATGCAATGGTATTGACCGTATTGGTATGCAATGGTATTGGTATTGGTATTGGCAAGGAATAAGGGTATTGGCAATGCATATTGGTATTGGTTTTGTATGGTATTGGTATGCATATCATTTCCAATGCATACCATTGTCGTGCAATGGTATGCAATGGTATTGGTATTGGTATTGTTATTGGTATTGATATGGTATTGGTATTTGTATTGGTATTGGTATTTGTAATGGTATTGGTATTGGTATGGTATTGGTATTGGTATTTGTATGGTATGGTATGGTATTGGTATGGTATAGTATGGTATTGTTATGGGTATGATATTGGTATTGGTATTGTATTGGTATGCATATCATTTCCAATTCATACCATTGTCGTGCAATGGTATGCAATAATACGGTATTGGTATGGTATTGGTATTGGTATGGTACTGATATGAATACCATTGTCGTGCAGTGGTATGTAATGGTATTGGTATTGGTATGCAATGGTATGGTATTGGTATGAAATGGTATGGTATTGGTATTGGTATTGTTATTGGTATTGGTATGGTATTGGTATTTGTATTGGTATTGGTTTTTGTAATGGTATTGGTATTTGTATTGGTATGATATTGGTATTGGTATGGTATTGGTATTGGTATGATATAGTATTGGTATTGGTATTGGTATTGGTATGGTATAATATGGTATTGATATTGGTATGGTATTGGTATTGGTATGGTATTGGTATGCATATCATTGCCAATGCATACCATTGGCGTGCAATGGTATGCAATTGTATTGGTATTGGTATGCAATGGTACGATATTGGTATGGTATTGGTATTGTTATTGGTATGCAATGGTATGGTATTGGTATTGGTATGTTATTGGTATGGTATGGTATGGTATGATATGGTATTGGTATTGGTATTGGTATTGGTATTGGGATGATATGGTATGGTATTGGTATTAGTATTGGTATGCAATGGTATTGGTATTGGTATTGGCAAGACATAAGGGTATTGACAATGCATATTGGTATTGGTATTGCTAATGCATATTGGTATTGGTATTGGCAATGCATATTGGTATTGGTATGGTATAGTATTGGTATGGTATTGGTATTGGTATTGATATTGGTATTGGTATGCATATCATCGCCAATGCATACCATTGCCATGCAATGGTATTGGTATTGGTATGGTATGGTATGGTATTGGTATTGGTATTGGTATTGGTATGGTATTGGTATGGTATTGGTATGCATATCATTGCCAATGCATACCATTGCCATGCAATGGTATTGGTATTGGTATTGGTATGGTATGGTATGGCATGGTATTGGTATTGGTTTTGGTACTGGTATGGTATTGATATTGGTATGGTATGGTATGACATAGTATGGTATGGTATGGTATGGTATGGTATAGTATGGTATGGTATAGTATGGTATTGGAATGGTATTGTTATTCATATTGGTATTGGTATTGTATTGATATGGCATAGTATTGGTATGGTTTTGGTGATGAGCATGTTGGTATGGTATTAGTATTGGTAATGGTCTGGTATTGGTAAGGTATTGGTATGCATATCATTGCCAATGTATACCATTTCCATGAAATTGTATGCAATGGTATGGTATTGGTATTGGTATTGGCAATGCATATTGGTATTGGTGTTGGTATTGACAATGCAATGGTATTGATATTGGTATTGGCAATGGTATTGGTATTGGTATGGTATTGGTATGGTATGGTATTGGTATTGGTATGGTATTGATATGCATATTATTGCCAATGCATACCATTGCCATGCAATGGTATTGGTATTGATATGGTATGGTATTGGTATTGGTATCGGTATGCATACCATTGTCATGCAATGGTATTGGTATTGGTATGCATACCATTTCCATGCAATGGTGTTGGTATTGGTATGTAATGGTATGGTATTGGTGTTTGATCCCAAGCTAATTTTGACTTGTGGCCCTATTTTCCCTAACTTATTAGATGAAAATGGATTTGATTGGTGTGCTAAAAATTATTTTCATTGTTGTGTAACAATATCTAGAGTAGACCATGGAAAGAGGACGTGGATGACGTAGACCTACTAAATCGTAGAGAGGAAAGTGGGTGGAATGGGATATGACAACGAAATCTGTAGATACAATAAAGGTAAGACTAAAAAGAAACCTCAACCAAAGGAGGAAGGTATTTATGAATTCACAAATGCTACAACATAGAAGAGATAAAGTCTTGTTTTTTCAAATGGCCTTTGAGCTCAAACTTATTGGTGGAAAATGCACACGAATGGTGATTAAATGTGATTCTATGATCAAGGGAAAAGTTTGAAAATTAGGATGTCCATGTGGGATAGGGATGTTGGATACTTATCTTGTTGAAATTTTGGCTTGATGTAAATACCTAGGGCCATAAAAAAAAAATCAACTCCAAAACATGATATCAATATGTCAAAAATGTGACCAAGGTGAGGTTTTTTGTTGCATAAAAAATTCGTTGAAATAATATAATTGGTGTACTAAAAATTATTGACTATGTTGTGTATTACAGGAGCCATATGAGGCCATGGAAATAGATCGTGTCATATCAAATGAGGACACAATGGATGATGCAGGACATCAGGTACTCTAATTTTGACTTAACTTAGGAAAACTTAATCTGATGACATTTTGTGAAACGTCCATGTTTTTTCACAAAATTATTAAATTTTATAGTGTATTATCCAATCTTGTCAGAAATCAATGCATGTTGTTGATTATTTTAGATGGAGATTGGAGAAAATTTAGAGCTTGAGCATTCAACTAGAAAAAGAAAAAGATATGTACGTGGACGTGGACCTAAAACTATTAAATCACGTAGAGGACAATGGGTGGAAGAGGATATGACAATGGATCCTGCAACACAACAAATGATTGCACTAAACAAGAGGTTGGTCTAGAATATAGTACATGGGATGAATACTTTGAGAAAATTGTTGTTTGTGGATGTTCTGTATGTCGTGGAAAGAAGCAATTCAAATAAGCAATTGTACAATGACATTACATATATGATGAGATTCTAGTGGGTATTATGCCTCCTACAATCGATTCAATTCCAATTGGAATTGTGGTAAGGAATTTTCCATTTAATTATACATTTAGTCGATGACATTGAATTGGTGGGTGTCATATCAACGAGGTGGACGTTTTTCTTTGAGAGGTATATGAAAACTCTAAAAAGATATGTTTGACAAAAAGGAACATCCAAAGGGTTGTATGGATGAAGGGTATGTATTGAATGAAGCATTTTTCTTCCTATGTTAATTCCTTGGTAAGGATTTTGAAGATGGGCCACGCTTCTGGGATGAAGAATGAGCATAAGATATTATTGATGGTGAAAAACCACAATCTAATGGTGTTCAAGTAGAAATTAGTAAGTAAATTCATGATCATTAATGTGGTTGTTTTCCTTGCAATCATTAATTTTCTTTGTAATTTATTTGTCAAATTAACTAAATAACATTTGGGGTTTGAAATAAACATTTTGACATGTAATAGGTGTAGATGAAAGTGAAATACTCAACAAGTTCATTATGTACCACATGGGATTTATGAACAAATGGATTGATTTGTATGATAAAAAGAGAGAAGAAGTGTTAGAATAAAGGAGACAATTTAAGAGATCCAACCCAAGGAACACTCCACTTCCCAGTGATCTACTTGGGGAATGGGGCAAAGATTGCACTCTAGAATGGGTTACTGAATAAATTCAAAATAAAATAGAAGATGCATGTATAGATTCAAACATAATAGAATATGAAATCAATATGTGTAGAGGATGTGAAAGAAAGGTACAGTTGGAATTTTACAAAATGTTGTTTCCTTATAGTTTTGACACTATTAACTATTTTAATATTCATAATTATATTTGTTTTCATTGAAATAAATGGTCTTTCAGAGGCGAGGAAATATCCAACAATGTGGGCATATGGATGGCATTATCATGTAGAAAGTGTATATGTAAAGAGACGATCCTTTGATTGTGGCATCATGGTTGATTTCACGAAATCTAGTCGAGCAAGCTCAAAAGATAAGAATATTATTGAAGGGAATCTACAATATGTTGGAAAAATCCAAGAAATTATTGAGTTGGATAACCACTATTTTAAATGTTGTATTTTTAAGTGTAGATGACATGGAGCATTTGAGAGGACACAAAGAAATGATACCTATAGTGTATTGTTTTCTATAGATTCCTCGAGGTTCCTACTAGAGGATAAGGAGCCTTATGTTCTACCAATTCATTGCGAGCAGGTATTTATTTAACTCAAATAAGAAGCAATAATGATCATTAATCTATTGGTTCATAGTTTTTTGTGATAATATATGTGTTTATTAATAAATAAAAGTGTCATCATATATTTCTAATGTATGTATGTCGTTCATGTGCATGTATTTTTCTATGAAGATATTTTGGACCTGAAATGGATATTTGTCATACATTATGATCCAAGATTAAGGCATGTATTTGACGATGCATTAGTGGATATTGAGAAAAACAATGATGCCCAACAAAATGAGAGAGATGGATTAGAGAACATCAAAGAAATTAACATCCATGATTATGTTGAAGATGGTTATGCTAAGGCACAAGAAGACAACAATCCAAAGTTCGATGATTTTATGGAAGACAACAATATAGATGGTCTATAGTCAAATTTCAATGATGATGAAGATGATGCAGATCAAGAAGAGGATGATGATAATATTAAATACTTGAAAGAACATATGGACATTGACAATGATAAATTGGATGAAATTGTTGCAGACAATAATTTTAAGGACCAAGACTTCTAAATTTTCAAAATTATTTGTAATCTAGTTTTTAAAATGACGTTGATTCTTATGGCCCAAAATTTCATGAAATACTTTCGTATTATTTTTGACGATACAAATTACTTTTGGAAATATCCTTAAAGTGTTCAATCTTTTCTATGAATTCTTGGCAAAAAAAAATAGGATTACTTATATAAGAGTTAGCATGGTTAATGGTCATTTATTGGAAATTGTTAAAAAATATAATTAAATATATCGTATATGTAAATCAATGTAAATCCAAACAATCAAGCTAATTAATGTATCCAAAGTTTATTCATTGATTTATATTTTAAAACAAATTGAAATAGTTCACTAAGCCTAAACCTAAGACCTTAACCTTTATACCATCTAACCCCTAACCCCTTGAAACATGTACGATCTTGAAGATTAAGTGGGGACATCAGAAATCCTTGAGTCTTGAAACCCTCTCATACCATCAAGCAACATGTTCCTAGTATAACCATGTCAAATTTTGATGTATACATGCACATCTTGGAGAAATTTCAATGTTGGCCTCATTCATTGGTAACCATGTACGGTCGATTGATGTCATTAATCCCTTCACCCAATATAATCCATAACCCATTAACAATTAAACCACTTGCATGTTGGAACCTATAAAATTCTTTTGGGATGTCTCAATTTAATAAAATCATGGTTTATTAATCATTAGGTTTCTTTGTAAATATGGGTATGTCAGGTTTGATCTTTGTTGGCATGGATGGAGAAATTGGGTCATGATGAATATGATGATGATGGAAATGAAAACCATGATGATGGAAATTATGAAGATAATTATGTCCATAAGTCTTAAAAACCTCCCATACTGTCAAGGTATGTGCCTAGTGTAAACATGTAAAATTACAATGTATACAGTCACATTTTGAAGAAAATTCAACATTGGCACCATTCATTGTTCACTATGCGAGGTCATGGATGACATTGGTGATGGGCATGTTGGAAGTTCCAAGACATTTAAAGAGAGTTCTGACAAAGATTCTATAGAAGGGAATGACGAATGATGACAATGAACGTTGATGCAAACATGGACGATCTTGAAGATTATGTGGGGAAATCAGACATACTTGAGTATTGAAACCATCCCATACCGTCAAGGCATGTGTCTAATCTAACCATGTCAAATTTAGACACATACAGGAATATATTAAAGAAATTTCAACGTTGGCCCCATTCACTGCTAACTATGTGGGGTCGGTGCATGAAATTTGTGACAAGTGTATTGGAAGTTCCATGTCAAATTTCAAGATAGTTTCGACAATGATTCTATAGAAGGGAATGACGAATGATGACAATGAGACATGTATTATGAACGTTGATGCAAATGTGGATGATCTCAAATATTATGTGGGGACATCTATATACATCCTTAAGTCTCAAAACCCTCGCATATCGTCAAGGCATGTGTCTAATATAACCATGTCAAATTTTGACACATACATGCACAAATTGAAGAAATTTCAATGTTGGCCCCATTCACTTCTCACTATGTGGGGTGGGTGCATGACATTTGTGATGGGTGTATTGGAAGTTCCATGTCAAATTTCAAGATAGTTTTGACAACGATTCTATAGAAGGGAATGATGAAGATTGAAAATGAGACGTTCATGATGTACGCTGATTCAAATGTGAAATTTTGAAACCCTCCTTGAGTCTTGAAAACCATCACATATCGTCAAGGCATGTGTGTATTCTAACCATGTCGAATTTTGATGCATACACGAACAATTTGAAGAAATTTCAACATTGGCTCCATTCACTTCTCACTATGCGAGGTTGATACAAGATGACATTTGTGATGGGTGCATTGGAAGTGCCATGACATTTCAAGAGAGTTCCGACAAAGATTCTATAGATGGAAATGACGAATGATGAAAATGAGACATCCATTATATTGAACGTTTATGCAAACATGGACGATATCAAATATTACGTGGGGACATCAAACATCCTTAAGTAATGAAAGCCTCCCATACTATCAAGGCATGTGTCTAATCTAACCATGTAGAATTTCGATGCATACAAACATAGATTGAAAAAATTTCAACGTTGGCCCCACTCACTGGTCACTGTGTGGGTTCGGTGGAAGAAATTTGTGATGGGTGTATTGGAAGTTCCATGTCAAATTTCAAGATAGTTCTGACAATGATTCTATAGAAGGGAATGACGAATCATGACAATGAGACATGCATGATGAACGTTGATGAAAATATGGATGATCTCAAAGATAATGTGGGGACATCCATATGCATCCTTGAGTCTTGAAACCCTCCCATACCATCAAGGCATGTGTCTAGTCTAACCATGTCACATTTCAATGCATACAAGCACATATTGAAGAAATTTCAACGTTGGCCCCATTCACTACTCACTATGTAGTGTCGATGCATGACATTTGTGGTGGGTGAATTGGAAGTTCCATGGAATTTCAAGAGAGTTCCAATAAAGATTCTACAGATGGAAACAACAAATGATGAAAATGAGATGTCCATTATGAATGTTTATGTAAACATCGACTATCTCAAATATTATGTGGGAACATTAGACATCCTTAAGTATTGAAACCTTCCCATACCGTCAAGGCATGTGTCTAATATAACCATGTCGAATTTCGATGCATACAGGAACAGATTGAAAAAAATTCAATGTTGTCCCCACTCACTACTCACTATGCAGGTTCGGTGGAAGAAATTTGTGATGGGTGTATTGGAAGTTCCATGTCAAATTTCAAGATAGTTCCTACAATGATTATATAGAATGGAATGATGAATGATGACAATGAGACATGCATGATGAATGTTGATGCAAATGTGGATGATATCAAATATTATGTGGGGACATCAATATACATCCTTGAGTCTTGAAACCCTCCCATACTATCAAGACATGTGTCTAGTCTAACCATGTCAAATTTCGACGCATACAAGCACATATTGAAGAAATTTCAACATTGGCCCCATTCACTGCTCACTATGCGCGGTTAGTGCATTACATTTGTGGTGGGTGAATTGGAATATCCATGACATTTCAAGAGAGTTCCAACAAAGATTCTACAGATGGAAACAATGAATGATGACAATGAGACATCCATTATGAACATTGATGCAAACATGGACGATATCAAAGATTATGTGTGGACATCATACATCCCTGAGTCTTGAAACCCTCCCATACTGTCAAGGCATGTGTCTAGTCTAACCATGTCAAATTTTGATGCATACAAGAACATATTGAAGAAATTTCAACGTTGGCCCCATTCACTGCTCACTATGTGGGATCGGCGCATGACATTTGTGGTGGATGAATTAGAAGTTCCATGAAATTTCAAGAGAGTTCCAACAAAGATTCTACATAAGGAAATAATGAATGATGACAATGAGACATCCATTATGAACGTTGATTCAAACATGGATGATATCAAAGATTATGTGGGGACATCAAACATCCTTGAGTCTTGAAACCCTCCCATACTGTCAAGGCATGTGTCTAGTCTAACCATGTCTAATTTCGACGCATACATGCACAGTTTGAATAAATTTCAATGTTGGCCCCATTCACTGCTCACGGTGCGAGGTCGATGCAAGATGAAATTGGTGATCGATGTATTGGAAGTGCTATGACATTTCAAGAGAGTTCTGGAAAACATTCTATAGATGGAAATAATGAATGATTACAATGATACATCCATTATATTGAACATTGATGCAAACATGGATGATCTCAAATATTATGCGGGGACATCAAACATCCTTAAGTATTGAAACCCTCCCATACCATCAAAGAAACTATCTAGTCTAACCATGTCAAATTTCAATGCATACGAGAACAGATTGAAAAAATATCAAAGTTGGCTCCATTCACTGCTCATTGTGCAGGTTCGGTGGAAGATATTTGTGATGGGTGTATTGGAAGTTCCATGTCAAATTTCAATATAGTTTTGACAACGATTCTATAGAAGGGAATGACAAATGATGACAATGAGATGTGCATGAATGAACGTTGATGCAAATGTGGATGATCTCAAAGATTATGTGGGGACATCATACATCCTTGAGTCTTGAAACCCTCCCATACCGTCAAGGCATGTGTCTATTCTAACCATGTTAAATTTCGACGCATACAGGCACATATTGAAGAAATCTCAACACTGGCCCCATTCACTGCTCACTATACGGGGTCAGTGCATGACATTTTTGGTGGGTGAATTGGAAGTTCCATGACATTTCAAGAGAGATCCAACAAAGATTCTACAAATGGAAATGACAAATTATGACAATGAGACGTTCATTATGAATGTTGATGAAAACATGGACAATCTCAAAGATTATGTGGCGACATCAGAAATCCTTGAGTCTTGAAACCCTCCCATACCATCAATGCACGTGTCTAGTCTAACCATGTCAAATTTTGATGCATACATGCACAAACTGAAGAAATTTAAATGTTGGCCCCATTCACTGCTCATTGTGAGGGGTCGGTGGAAGACAATATTTGTGATGGGTGTATTGGAAGTTCAACGACATTTCAATATATCATTTCCGACAAAGATTCTACATATGGAAATGCTGGATGATGAAAATGAGACATGGACTATCTCAATGATTATGTGTAGGGCCGATGGATGTCATTAATCCATTGACCATATATAATCCCTAATCAATTAACCATTAAACTACCTAACCCCTAACCCCCAAATCCATTAGCCATTGACCCTTAATCCCTTAAATTGTAACCCCTGATCCCTTAACCCTTAATCCCTTAAAAGGTAAACCCTAATCCATTAACCCTTAATCCTTAGACCTCAAATCCCTAAATAACCCGATCCCCAAAGCCCCTATCCACTTAACCCCCAAGAACTCAACAAAATTACTATTTAGGCACATTGGGAGCTAAATTAGAAGCCAAAATAGAAGATAAAAAGGAAGCTAATATGGAAGCTAAACTGGAAGCTAAAATGGGAGATAAACTGGAAGCTAAACCGAAAGCTAAAATGGGAGCTAAACTGGGAGCTAAATTAGGCGCTAACTGGGGCACTGAAAAGGGCGCTAATAGCGCCTAGTTTAGCACCCACTTGTGTTGCTCGGTGAAAATAGCTCCATAATTAGTGCCCTCCCGATAAATAGTGCTGACTTTAGAAAAAACCTGGATAAAAATACATTAAAACAACCAATGGAAGAAAAAAAGGGAGCTAATCACAAGGATTTGTTGTAGTGCCTAGCAAGCTTCCACCATGCAACAACTCCTCAAGGGAAGTGTGCTAGATTCCTCTACTAGGATCAATTTCTTCTTGTCATATAAACAACCCTTTGTGGCCATGTCGCTCTAATGAAAAATATGCATACCTGTACATCCTGGTTGTAGGAGTTGGTCCATCCACCAATAAGTCCTTTTTCAACTAGCATGCAATGAAAGAGATGTCGAACCATGCTTTTACGCACACTATGGAGTTCTTAAAAAATCCTCTAAGGTCATTGAACCTTGTGTACCATCCTTTGAAACAACTCCATGATGGGGTTCTTTTGATGCAATACCAGAAACAAGAATTATGTGGATGCTCTCGACATCAACTTGTTTTCCTTCTCTACTGTGCTACTATCTCTCCTTGGACAACTTTTGCCACTTGGAATGGATATGAAGGAATCTCTTCATCTTCCTCAATCTTCACTCTCCACACCCTTCTCCTAGTTGTGCGTATTTTGGGTGAAGCTTCAGATGAAGTTTCCAACACTTTTCTTTCCGGTGACCACTCAAAATACAGTGGTGGAAAAAGTTCGTGTTTATGCTCCAAGGACTTCTTGACATACTCCTCCTCTCCATTTACCTCTGTTTATGATGTTGTGATGGTGGATCCTTCTTGTATTTCCTCTTCTGAAAACAACCAGGCCTATGAAACATGGCTTGCTTTTTCCAGTAGACTGCCTCACAATGGCCTTTCTTTCCACAATATGCATGTCTTTGCATGCCAACTACTGGTAGCATTATGGCCCCTCTTCTTATAACAACGACAAACAATAAATTTCTTGTTTGATATGGACCTCCTAGTATTCTTCTTCTTCTTCTTTCTTTCGTTGATTGGTTTGATTCTTTCTCTGAGTGCAGGTGTGGGATGAGTATACAAACTCTCCTTATCATTTCTCTCCTTCAATATACCATAAGGATGAGGTGGTGGTGAGTTGAAACCTTCACTCCCTGCTTCTTCTCCTTCTTCTGATGAGCAAGCCAAATCTTATATGTCTTTTTCCTTCACGAAAATGATCTTCATGGTGATGGAATTTTTATTTTTTCCATCAAATCCAAAGACTTCATGCTTGATCCATGGTGTAGCTACAATGGGGCTCAATATTCCCCATCTTGACTTTCCTAGCCCTTGTCCATCATATCTCATTTGTCTTATAATTTTAGAACCAATACCTATAGTATGCTTCTCGAATTCACCAATATTATCTCAAGAGATGTCTATGGAAGGTGAGATTATTGAGGTGGTATCATTCATGGTGCTAGAATATGTAGTGGAAATGGAAGGTTTCCCTTCTCCTTTATGCTCTTGGACAATTTTCTGAATCATTTCCAAGGCCTTCTCCTTCTCTCCCAAATCTTGTTGTAGCTATGCCATCATCTATCTAAGCCTATCCTCCTGCCAACTATCCAATTGTTTGACCTTTTCCCCAAGGTGTGCAAGTTGTGCTATGTGCTTGTCCCAATTTGTTCTGACTACAGTGATGGAGTCTTGGAATTCTTCAAACTTCTTCTTGAACATCCAAACCTTCTCTTTCAAGTGCTCATTCTCCTCCTGAAGCTGAGAATAACTAGCCCTTAAGTCTTCCAACTTGTATCTACTTACTTTTCCCATGCCGAGGTCTGCAATTTTCTATGCAAAGTCCTAGCAGTATTCATGTTCAAGGATACAACTGCTTTGATACCTTCTGATCTATGAACGAGAGGCTTATATCCCACTCACTTCACCAACACAACTAATATGCGAAAATTTAATTTATGATCTCTATATATCAATCTTATATATAGAGTTTTGTCTACACAAGAATCACTAGGCCTATGTTCTTTTTTGATTCTCTATAATCTCTCTTCTTATTTGTTGTAAATATTCTGAAGCTAATGACCAGATTATGATGTTGTGGGATTTGTCTGTCCATGTTGTAGCCTTTGTCCTTTTAAATCAATGAAAGTCCCTCTTTGTGCAACCAATGGAAACAATCAATTGCAATCCCCTCTTTTCTCAGACTGTCTACACATAAGGAATTAGATTCCGATGCATCAATGATAAATCATTGTTCTCAAGGAGCCAACCAATCTTGGGTCTCTACTCTGGATAACCTATTGTTCAATGACTTGTATTTTTGGTCATCGATTAGTTACCAAGCCCATGTTCACCAAGGTAGATGAATTGACCAAAAGACAACCCAATCGACCGGAGCGAAATAAAAATTGACTACTAAGTGAAGTTGGCTAAATAAATAAGGGGAAAATAATCTTGATGGAATGAACTAACAAATAGCGAAGAAAACTACTCAATGGATAGGTTGGGTCAATTGGCGGTGGAAGTAAATGATTAGAGGGAGAATTGGAAACCCTCGATGAAGACAAATAATTGAAGGGAGAAATGGACAACCCACAACATCTAATAAACTCCCAGATAACATCTAAACACATCTGACAACATATAAATTCTCCCAACAACTTCTAAAGATTCCCTGGAAACGTCGAAACATGTCTGAAAATATCTAAATTCTCCCATGGACTTCTAAACTCGACCAACAACATCTAAAATGACCCTAAAAGTGGGAATCCATCCAAAATCATTTGAAAACTCCCATCAACTTGTAATTACACCCAAGATATTTTAAATACACCCTGCTACATTTAGAAATACCCAACAACTTATGATTATGCCCATGCGAGGATGAATTTGCCTCACAACATTTAAAAACGTCCGATGCAATCTAAAAATGCCCAGGAAAAGGGTAGCTCGTCCCAACAAAAGGAAGTCAATGAGACCGAGTAAATTTGATAAAAAATGAGGATACCTCGACGTGTCAGAAGTCGAGGCGACCGATGGAAGAGATGATTCGACCAACAGAAGATAGGTAAGTCAACCAAGTAAGGAAATCGACCAATAAATAAACTAATTCAACCAGGACAGTGTTAAATCGACCTGGCAAAAGTGATTCAACTGTGGGGATGAAATTACAATTCACAGGAGTAAGATAATTTTCCCAACAAGGTTTACAAATGCCCATGAAATGTAAATTCGACTTAAAATTCATTTTAGACGTCCAAGGGAAAAGTAAACTCACTCATTAGATTTAAACTCGACTTGTAAATTAATTTAGATGCCCCGACATTAAATAATTCGACCCAATGGTGTTCAAGTCGACCGAAGGGAGTTAAGTTGACTAGAAAGTGAGGGGAATCGAGTAGCCTTGAAGATTAACCAACCAACAACATTTAATTTCCTAGAAAATAAAAATGTTATCCACCATTGGTTTTAATCGAGCTCTGTATGGATGAGGATCATTCCAAGCTATTTCTATTCATTAAATTCTAGTGAGAGAACTAAATTCTAAATGGAGCTAACAATGTTCTTGCAATGAATGTTTCATTAAAAAAAATATATGCATTTACTAGAAGGGAGCAGGTGACAATACTTCATGCAAACTAAACACCACAACCACAAATAAATCTCAACCCAATACCAAACGTAATGGACACAATATTACCCTGGAACCCAAATGGGAAAACCAATTTCGAATGGGGCTCAATCTTTCCATTATGGCAATCTCTGGTTACATTACATTCATGGCTTCGATGCCTCTTCCTCTCTATGCAAAAAAAAAGACCCATTGCAAATGAGAGTGAGGGAAGAAATAAGGAGAGCTGGGGGATAGGGGAAAGGCCAACAGACCTGACCCTTCGTTTACCATACCTCAACCTTCTCTCTTGTTCAATTATTAAATTACATTTAATTCTACATTTTCCTTTCATGTTCTCATCTTTTTTTCTTATTAAAATTTCGAATTTACATTGCTTTACAAGGTTTATTGACCTTTAATAATTGTCAATTTAATATTACAAGTACTCAATCTTACACCCATTTGTCAGTCCATATCTATTTCAGATCAATGCGTTTCTTTGTTATATCTATGCCTTCATTTCATTCTCAACATAATCCAAATCACTAATTCATTAACCTAGATTAAATTACAACCCTAATTGTTTAAGTGAAATTAGATTATAATGAGTCAAAAAACACCAAAACAAACAAAAAAACAGACAAAAAAACATTAAAAAACAACCCAATTTTTATTTTTATTTTTTTCAAAAACTCTTCCCCAAACTCCCAAGTAGGGGGCCTCTCATGCATGACAAAAAAATCCATAGAGATAACCAAAAAAATATAATACATTCCCAACAAAGACTTTCACCAACTCTCCAATGTGAACAAAAAGATGAAAATATGCATCATGAATAAAATTATAAAAGAAAAAGTTGATGTAATATATGCATTTAATGATAACAAATAAAAGAAAACAGTTTTCCCTATTATGTGCCCTCACTCCCATATACTAGAGTTACTTGGGTTAAGTGATATAGTATGGTCTTTCCTCTATATGAAAAACAAAGAAGTTTGTCAACTTGTGTTGGGAATATTTAAAGAAAATGATAATATAAATTTTGTAAATGGTATTTCCTCGTTTAAATTTGACTCGAAATCTAAAAAAAAAAAGTTCAAAACTTTTACCAACTAAACTTTCTTATATGTTATTGAGTCACTTTTAAGACGAGTTATGGATCTTACCTATCAATCTATCTAAATCTCAATATCATATATGTTTCCACTCTCTCTATTTCATTAGACACCATTTTCAACTTCCAACAATGTAAATAATCACTTCAATTTTTAACAACCTAAATATCTCTTAATTTGATTATGTGTTTTATATTCACCAAACTCCATTAATCTACAATATGAGAATCACTAGTAAGTTAAAAAAACATGGGTGCTTCAAACATTCATATGATAATAAAACAAAATAAACAATGATTAGAAAATTCTACTTTGGGATCACATGCAGATGTATCCATTCCATTTCTATGCAGATGTATCCATTCCATTTCTAAAAGAGGCATTCCATGCATAATAGATGTCTAAAAGAAGCATTCCATGCAACAACAATGATCAAATGGTGCAAACAATGTTAACACTCATAATACTACTGGAATATAAATGCATATAAAATATTCATTTCGGGATTAAACATGTCATACCAAACCTTTTCTGGTCTGGTAAAAAATTTAAAAGAATGGTTTAAGTGGTAGATACAATTGTTGAGATTGCACAATATTTTTTAAAAGTACTGAATCCATTTTTATAATAAAAAAAATGTAAATTCAACAATTAAAAAAATTGCAATTCCAACAAAATTTTTTATAATTAAATTCAAATGATGATTACTAAAATATTTAGAATTCTCTAAACATAATAATCACGTTCAATTAATACTAACCCAATACCAAAACTAATCCAAAACATAATAATCACCTTTAATTAATACTAACCCAAAACCAAGACGAATTCAAAATGATATCACTCTTACCAAAATACCCTCCTCGTTACATGATTTCCTACCAAATACAAAATCAACCCAAAATGATACCTAGATTCTGTGAAAATAAATAAGCTAATTGCATAAAATTGAATTTCTATTTATAATCATTCTCTTCACAGACATAGCAAAGCTCTTGGGTATTGTGGATGCATCCCTTTTGCAGTATTCACAATAACAAATGGATGAGGTGTGTAAGTTTGGGTTTCTCTATTCCTTAAGTCTAGATCATGTACAATATCTTAGGTAATGTGGATTTATATTTATTGAAAACCCTTGTTCGTTCTTTCACTGTTTTTTTTTAAATAAATTCTACCAATTGAATTTGCTTTTAATAAAAATTTAGCAATTCCAAAACCATTGATTTTGAAATGATATAATGTTTTTTTTTTTATATTTGTCCCTCCCTCCCTTTTATGCTATGTAAGTAATCAGTTTGTTGTAATTTTTCTTATTTTACACAAACTTATGTATTTTTAAGTATATTATTTTCTATTTTACACATAAACTTACGCATTTTTAAGTATATTATCCAATGTTTTTATGAACAATTTTGACAAATAATTTTTTTGGTAAATTAATAAATTTTTGGTCTTATTTAACTTCATGTTTCATGTTGAAGCAATTAACAATTTTAGTGAAATATGAAATTTCAAAACTTAAAAATATTAAGACACATTTATACTTTATAATGGGAAGTGAAATAATATTGGAGTTCAGGTTAACATTTATTCTAAATATTAAATTTGAAATATTAATTTCACTAACTTGACATATTTGCATGTTTATTAAAAAACAACTTTCCATCACTATACATTTCTTTCACATTGCTTTCAATTGTCTTATTTTACCATGTAGAGTATTTTAATGGTAATGATTGGATTCATAATCATTTATTTTGAGGCCAATGAACAAATTTTTGGTTTTATTTAGCTTCATGTTTCATGTTGAAGCAATTAACAATTTTATTGAAATATGAAGTTTCAAACTTAAAAATATTAAGACACATTTATACTATATAATGAGAGGTGAAATAATGTTGGGTTCATGTTAACATTTATTCTAAATATTAAATTTGAAATATTAATTTTACTGACATTGACATCTTTGCATGTTTATTAAGAAATAACTTTCCATCACTATACATTCCTTTCAATTGTCGTATTTTACTATGTGGAGTATTTTGATGGCAATGATTGGATTCATAATCATCCTCCACGATACACTAGGTGGTGATTTTGATGGAAACACATGGATGTTTCTATAGCTATGCATATTTGTAATTAGGAATATGGTGGAGACTATTTCTTGGAGATCATATAGATTTGTTTTTTACGAAAGGTTTTTTTTTGCAATAAGAGGATGATTTTCTTCATGTAGGTAAATGCTCAAACTCACTATTACTTTCTTGAATCAGTTCCCAATGCCCAAAGTGCATATATGTACTTTGTTGTAAGTCTTTTTGTTTCTTGAACATTTTTATAAATAAGCAAACATTTGCATGGTTGAGCTTTAATTGAAAAAACATAGTCTGAAAATGTTATAAACAAAGAGCTCAAACACTTATTTACATCAAGTCATTTTAATATGCTTACAAGTTTATGGAACGCATTCTATATTGTTGCTTCAAATCCTTCTTAAGTTGTTGGAACAATTGCACCTGCCTCACTTAGTGCTTGATTCGTTCTTTGATTTTTTTATTAATAGAGTTTAGATTTGCAATTGTGATATAATAGAAAAAATCACAAATAAAAAACCAAAATGTCCAATGGATGTGACCCACATCTTCTAGAAACTACAATCCTTAACCTCAAGGGCATACACCTAATCACCCTGCAACACTATCATAGAGAATGGAAATATAAAGTTCTAAGCATCATAGCATACAATAAGAGAATTCCATACACCTAATCACCCCACAACACTATCATAGATAATAACACTATAAAGTTCTAAGTATCATAGCATGCAATAAGAGACTGCTTGGTCTCTATGCCATCTTATGAAAAGTTTTCGATTAGTTTTACAAAAAGAGAATTCATGGACTTTGTGCTTTCTTATGAAAATCGGTTGGTCAATTTTTGGAACAAATATAAAGGATGATATACTTCAAAGTTTCTCCCTCCTCTCTTTCGCAGGGAAAGAAAATTCACACCTTTGAAATAGTTTCACAAAATGTATGGAAATATCTATTCCAATGAACTATGATCAATTATTAAGGGCAATATAAATATGAAAATCTTCAAAAAAATATTCTAAGTTTCCATGTTGACGAATTTATCTTACCAATCTATGGGAACCCTAGTCAATGTGATTCATTCTTAACTACAAAGGAATGCAAAAAGGGTCATGTGTTCCTCTTAAAGTTGAGCAAGGGGATAATGAATGTTTGTAAAGAAGGAAAGCATTCTCCCCCTTTAGATCCAGAGTATCCCCTTCCTATAACAATTGATTATCAACATTAAAAAATGGTCAAGCACTTCAAAACTAAGGAAGGTGACTCTATGATATACCATGGAAAAATATTTCTCTAAGTTAGAAGTTTGGAAAACATGCGAACTAACCTAGTGAAATTCCATAAAAAATGAAAAAACTCACTAACCTCAGAGGCCAATTTCCTTTTTTTGATTGCTAATGTAATTTTACCTTTGAAGTTGGTGATGTTCCCACAACTTCACTGAAGCTAGGTTGCAGGCGCTTGCTCCCGACCCTTAAGCAACCCACAAGCATTTCATGTAGGATGAGATTACCATTTCTTAAAGAAAATATTACTTACCTTAGAGACCAATTACCACTCTTTACCGGTGATATTATCCTAAACCTTTTCATTCACTAAGATTTGCGAAATGTATAGTTTGAATCAATTGACATCATATTTCTCTTTAAAAGGGAAAATGATGTCTCTCATTCAAAGCATTACAACAAATGAATGAAAATACTATGGTTTCTCTGAATATTTTTGAAAATAACTCTCATCATATAAATCTTATTAATCAGATTACTTCCCTGTACGGAAGAGAAATTCTCCAAAAAGCTCAGAGTTAAAAGTAAGAGAAGAGCAACATATTTAGATTTCTTAGAAGGTTGTAGGGATAATAAAGTCTTACTAAAGTTTGTGTGAATTAAGAATAAGATGAAAAACAAATGGAACAACACAACATTTTATAGATTAGGTCTCTCCCTAGCTAGAGGAGAAATTAAGAGGACTAGATGCGCTCTAGATAACCTATCAAAAACCCCACTAAAACTACAATTATAATTAGCTCAGACCATCTGTCCTGACTTATGGAAAACAATTGATGTGATGGTTTCTCTAAAGACCAATAAAGAGAGACGCCAAGCACACACTAGGAATAATACAAAGCTGAACTGATTAAGAAACAAAAACAACATGAGAAACAACAACACCAACGTGAAGAAAGTTGTTAACTTCTCACATGAATTGGACAAGGCTGAGCTAAGAAGTCTTGAAAAAGTATTGAACTTCGTGGTTTCCCCCTCCATTCCGGTTGATAGTATACTTTTCTGCATTGAAGATAGTATAAAAGTCCTAGATAATGGAGACAAGGACCGTATTAGACATGATTGCACTCTTATCCTCCGAAGATCAAAACCTCCAAAGAGAAATATTAGCAGAGAAGAACTCCAAATGCCAAGAAATCTTAGAAACAATGCAGACTTAGCAATACTTGGAGATGATAAAGGTGGAGCCACAATGGTTATGAATCAAGAATATTATGACAATAAAATGATTGAACACCTTTTCCAAAGTGGCAGTTACAAAAATCTTACTATTAAACCTATTAAAAGGATTACAAGAGAAGTAAAGAAATCCATAAAGGAATCTAGCTTAGAAAAAAGAAGAAAAAAAAAATTACTCTACCAAAATTCACCAAAATGGGATTCCTCTCAGACCTATGGTTAATACAATTGGCTCACCCACCTATGAGCTAGCCAAACATGTAGCGAATATCCTTGGCCCCTTAGTAGGCCATATGGACTCTTTCATAAAGGACTCAAATGAATTCATTAGCCCCTTAGTAGGCCATATGGACTCTTTCACAAAGGACTCGAATGAATTCATTAGGATTATCAGGAATGAGAAGGTGAAACTTGAAGACATCCTCATCAACTTTGATGTTGTTTCTCTATTCACCAGAATCCTACTTGATGAGGAAATCGAGGTTTTCAAAGAAATGATTGACCTGGAAACAACAAAATTAGTCTAGGTTTGTCTTCTTTCCACATTCTTTAGCTATCAATAAGAATTTTATGAACAAACAAGTGACATAGCAATGGGAGCCCCACTTTCTCCCATTGTTGCTAATCTTTTCATGGAAAAATTTGAGAAGAAAGCCCTAGATTATTATCCTTTGAAACCATTAAGATGGAAGAGATTTTTTGATGATACTAATGTACTATAGCCCCGTGGGAAAGAGGATCTAGAGAAATTCCTCCAACATCTGAATGATATTTCAAAGAATATTAAATTCACAATGGAACTTGAAGAAAATGGCAACATTCCATTTCTGAACGTACTAATCAACAAGAAAGAAGATGAGAACCTTGGAAATGAGGTCTAAAAAAAAAACATCCACACAGAAAACTATCTTCACGCAAGCTCCCATCATCACCCCACCCAAAATTTATGGGCTCTTAACACTTTGACCACAAGGTCCATAAGAATCTATGATGAAGAACACCTAGAACATGAGAAATATCACCTCTCCAAAGTCTTCAAGAGAATATGTTACAAGGTGATCTAGATTATTTTCAGCACGAAATGAGATCGGAGATATAATAAAGAAATGTGCAGATATTCAATAATATAATAGAAATATATCAGAGATGCAACCATAAACACAGATATACAGTAATACACAATTTCTATTAATGAAATAAATGTACAGAGACTATAAAATACAGAGTGAAAGACTCGATAGAATGGTGGCAGCTTATCTCTGAGAAGAGATGTGCCGGCTACTCGCATTCGCAAGAAGATGATTACAATGAGGCTCTGAAGGCATTTTTACAATAAACAGGAATGCCAAAAGTACTAGACATCCAAAAACCTAACCCTAGGAGATGGAGCGCCAAAAGTCATGTGGGCCCCGTTTGGGTAAGTGAGTACATCAACTTCCCGGTGTCGTAACTTTTGCATACGATCTCCGTTTTAGGTGTGTGATAGCTCGTTGGAAAGGTATTGTCGAGGAGATTCGTTTTGGGGGTTCAATCATGCCTTTGGATATCATTGAGAAACTTGATCTCAAAAAACCTTCATTTGGACCCTCAAAATGGCCCCGAAAGTTAAAACCTGCTAAAAATAGTAAATTGCCAAAATTGCTAGAAAACTGTTTTGAGCCATTTGGAAAAGGTGGGTGGCCACCGATATCCACCTAGATCAATCCTCCCTCATTAGGAAGCAATGGTATCCATTGCGTTGAGTTCCCAGGGGGGAGGGAAAAGCGTTTGTTGAATCTGCATCTTGCTGAGCTGCTTGTCTTGCTGGAGACATCGCGCTGCTCAGTTTGTGGAAGTTTGTCACAAAATTGTTGAGGCTGAGGCTGTTCAACAAGTCAGGCTACATGAGAGAACAGTGTGCAGAAGGAATCTTTGCACTCTTCTGCAACCTTGTCGACCTGCTTCTGTTGGATAGAAGGTGNCCACCGATATCCACCTAGATCAATCCTCCCTCATTAGGAAGCAATGGTATCCATTGCGTTGAGTTCCCAGGGGGAGGGAAAAGCGTTTGTTGAATCTGCATCTTGCTGAGCTGCTTGTCTTGCTGGAGACATCGCGCTGCTCAGTTTGTGGAAGTTTGTCACAAAATTGTTGAGGCTGAGGCTGTTCAACAAGTCAGGCTACATGAGAGGAAAGTGTGCAGAAGGAATCTTTGCACTCTTCTGCAACCTTGTCGACCTGCTTCTGTTGGATAGAAGGTGCTTGGGGCAAGGCTGTAGTGGTTGCAGTGTTCTTTTGTTCCCCTTTTGAACAGACTGCGAAGAAGCTGAATTTTGCGGTATGAGATACTACCTTGCGACACTTTTTAGGTGGAACAGTAGTCAGAACTACCTCTGGTATTCTGTAGAGATGACCCCCTAGAGAAACAATGACACTGCGGGGTCGAGACTGATAAACAGCGAGGCGCTTCCACATATATGGTTGGCCCAAGAGAACATCACATACATCTAGTGGGGAAACATCACATAATACCTCATCCTTGAAGGGTTGGATGTCATATGACAATCAACATTGCTGGCTGACATGGAGATCTCGTCCTTGGCGAAGCCACCCGATGTTGTATGGCTGCAGGTGTGGTGTTGTCGACAATCCCAACTGTTTGATGACCTCTGCTGAGATGAGGTTTTTTTGTCTTCCGCTATCAACAATAAAATGCAGCAGGCTCCCCTTCACCCACATTTTTGAATGAAAAAGGTGCTCCCCCTCTTCAAGATCTGTTGGTTCTTCTGGTTGAATTGCTGCGGTCGCGACAATAGCAGTGGGGTCTGCGTCAATGATCAGTCCTTTACCAGTATTTTCAGAATCGGATTCTGAATCAGGTTTTGACTCCTTGTCTTTGATCTCAGCCACCAATGACTGTTTTGAGCGACATTCATCGGTGTTGTGCTAGGGGCTTTTGTGGAATTCGCACCAATTTTCGATGTCCTTCTTTGTCTTCCCGTGACCCTTCTTTTCCTGTGTCTTGGATTGGTTTTCGGGAGACTGTTTGTTAGGGCCGTATTTTTCATACTTTGGTTGTTGCGGATTTGCAGACCCAAATTCTCGTTTGTTCTGGTGCTTAAATTTCTTCTCAATTTTAACAGCATATCGATAAGCAGCACTGAGTGATGAGATGTCCAGAAAATCCATTTTAGTTTGGATGTATCTGTGTAGAGCCCCACAGTATTTCAGAACCAAATGTCGCTCGGAGTCCTTGATACCCAGCTTGGTGCGCAAGGTATGGAAGGTATTGGTGAAATATAGAACTTCTTGGACCCTCTCTTGCCACAGTGTGGTCCATCTCATGTGCTGGTCCTCATAGTTGCCAACAGGGTAATACTATTCTTTTACCGCATCCACAAAAAAATCCCAAGTGGGATCGGCCCCATATATTCCAGACTCCTCTGTGGAACTTTGCTCCCAGTAAGTTTCCCACCAATGTTTGACATGAGGGAGATCTTTAAGGAGTGTGAAGGTGATATTTTCTTTGTCAGAAAAGTTGTGAACAGAGAAATAACCTTCTAGATGAGTTAACCATTTTTCTAGGGCTTCTGCATCTTACTGTTCTTCAAATACAGGAATATCAAAATTAACTTGTACCTTGAAAGGCGAGGTGCCTCCAAAGTGGCCACTTGAAGAAGATGAGCTTGATGCTATCGGCATGCGCTGAAGGATGTGGGCAATATTCTCCATCATTTCGTCCCTCTGTCGTGTGAGAGCTTGCTCAAGCAACAGATTGATAGGATCGTCTGCTACGTCATTTTTCTTTTCTTCCACCATTGAGGGTTTCTTGGGTGTGAGAGAGCGATTTTATTCAAGAGAGACAAGCTCGAGACCCAACTTTCTATAATCGGACCTCATTGGGGACATGCACTGAAAAAAATGATCAAGAGCAGCCTGCTCTGATACCACTGATCCGGATTATTTTCAGCATGAAATGAGCTCGGAGATATAATAAAGAAATGTGCAGAGATATGGAAGATATTCCATAATATAAAAGAAATATATCAGAGATGAAACCATAAACACAGATATACAGTAATACACGATTTCTATTAATGAAATAAATGTACAGAGACTATAAAATACAGAGTGAAAGACTCGATAGAATGGTGGCAGATTATCTCTGAGAAGGGATGTGACGGCTACTTGCATTCGCAAGAAGATGATTACAATGAGGCTCTGCAGGCCTTTTTACAATAAACAGGAATGCAAAAAGTCCTAGACATCCAAAAACCTAACCCTAGGAGATGGAGCGCCAAAAGTCATGTGGGCCCCATTTGGGTAAGTGAGTACATCAACTTCCCGGTGTCGTAACTTTTGCATACGATCTCCGTTTTAGGCGTGTGATAGCTCGTTGGAAAGGTATTGTAGAGGAGATTAATTTTGGGGGCTCAATCATGCCTTCAGCTATTATTGAGAAACTCAATCTCTAAAAACCTTAATTTGGACCCTCAAAATGGCCCCGAAAGTTAAAACCTGCTAAAAATAGTAAATTGCCAAAATTGCTAGAAAACTGTTTTGAGCCATTTGGAAAAGGTGGGTGGCCACCGATATCCACCTGGATCAATCCTCCCTCCTTAGGAATAAATGGTCTCCATTGCGTTGAGTTCCTATGGGGGGAGGGAAAAGCGTTTGTTGAATCTGCATCTTGCTGAGCTGCTTGTCTTGCTCGAGACATTGTGCTGCTCAGTTTGTTGAAGTTTGTCACAAACTTGTTGAGGCTGAGGCCATTCAACAAGTCGGGCTACATCAGAGGACAGTGTGCAGAAGGAATCTTTGCACTTTTCTGCAGCCTTGTCGACCTGCTTCTGTTGGATAGAAGGTGCTTGGGGCGAGGCTGTAGTGGTTGCAGTGTTCTTTTGTTCCCCTTTTGAATAGACTGCGAAGACGCTGAATTTTGCGGTATGAGATACTACCTTGTGAGACTTTTTAGGTGGAACAGTAGTCGGAACTACCTCTGGTATTCTGTAGAGATGACCCCCTAGAGAAACAATGACACTGTGGGGTCGAGACTCATAAACAACGTGGCGCTTCCACATATATGGTTGGCCCAAGAGAACATCAAAGACATCTAGTGGGGCAACATCACATAATACCTCATCCTTGAAGGGTTGGATGCCATATGAAAATCGACATTGCTGGCTGACATGGAGATCTGGTCCTTGGCGAAGCCACCCGATGTTGTATGGCTGCGGGTGTGGTGTTGTCGACAATCCCAACTGTTTGACGACCTCTGCTGAGATGAGGTTTTTTTGGCTTCCGCTATCAACAATAAAATGCAGCGGGGTCCCCTTCACCCACATTTGTGAATGAAAAAGGCGCTCCCCCTCTTCAAGATCTGTTGGTTCTTCAGGTTGAATTGCTGCGGTTGCGACAATAGCAGTGGGGTCTGCGTCAATGATCTGTCCTTTACCAGTATTTTAAGAATCGGATTCTGAATCAGGTTTCGGCTCCTTGTCTTTGATCTCAGCCACGAATGACTATTTTGAGTGACATTCATCGGTGTTATGCCAGGGGCTTTTGTGGAATTCACACCAATTTTTGATGTCCTTCTTTGTCTTTGCATGACCCTTCTTTTCCTGTGTCTTGGACTGGTTTTCGGGAGACTGTTTGTTAGGGCCGTCTTTTTCATACTTTGGTTGTTGCGGATTTGCAGACCTGAATTCTCATTTGTTCTGGTGCTTAAATTTCTGCTCAATTTTAACAACATATCGATAAGCAACACCGAGTGATGAGATGTCCATAAAATCCATTTTAGTCTGGATGTATCTGTGTAGAGCCCCACGGTATTTCAGAACCAAATGTAGCTTGGAGTCTTTGATACCCATCTTGGTGCGCAAGGTATGGAAGGTATTGGTGAACTCTAGAACTTCTTGGCCCCTCTCTTGCCACAGTGTGGTCCATCTCATGTGCTGGTCCTCATAGTTGCCAACAGGGTAATACTGTTCTTTTACCGCATCCACAAAAAAACCCAAGTGGGATCGGCCCCATATATTCCAGACTCCTCTGTGGAACTTTTCTCCCAGTAAGTTTCCCACCAATGTTTGACACGAGGGAGAGCTTTAAGGAGTGCGAAGATGATCTTTTCTTTGTCAGAAAAATTGTGAACAGAGAAATAACCTTCTAGCAGAGTTAACCATTTTTCTAGGGCTTTTGCATCTATCTGTCCTTCAAATACAGGAATATCAAAATTAACTTGTACCTTGAAAGGCGAGGTGCCTCCAAAGTGGCCACTTGATGAAGATGCGCTTGATGCTATCAACATGCGCTGAAGGATGTGGGAAAAATTCTGCATCATTTCGTCCCTCTGTCACGTGAGAGCTTGCTCAAGCAACATATTGATAGGATCGTCTGCTCCGTTGTTTTTCTTTTCTTCCGCCATTGAGGGTTTCTTGGGTGTGCGAGAGCGATTTTCTTCAAGAGAGACAAGCTCGAGACCCAAATTTCTATAATCGGACCTTGTCGGGGACATGCACTGAAAAAAATGATCAAGAGTAGCCTGCTCTGATACCACTGATCCGAATTATTTTCGGCATGAAATGAGATCAAAGATATAATAAAGAAATGTGCAGAGATATGGTAGATATTCAATAATATAACAAAAATATATCAGAGATGCAACCATAAACACAGATATACAGTAATACACAATTTCTATTAATGAAATAAATGTACAAAGACTGTAAAATACAGAGTGAAAGACTCGATAGAATGGTGGCTGCTTATCTCTGAGAAGAGATGTGACGACTACTCGCATTCACAAGAAGATGATTACAATGAGGCTCTAAAGGAATTTTTACAATAAACCAGAATTCCAAAAGTCCTAGACATCCAAAAACCTAANCAAAAATATATCAGAGATGCAACCATAAACACAGATATACAGTAATACACAATTTCTATTAATGAAATAAATGTACAAAGACTGTAAAATACAGAGTGAAAGACTCGATAGAATGGTGGCAGCTTATCTCTGAGAAGAGATGTGACGACTACTCGCATTCACAAGAAGATGATTACAATGAGGCTCTAAAGGAATTTTTACAATAAACCAGAATTCCAAAAGTCCTAGACATCCAAAAACCTAACCATAGAAGATGGAGCGCCAAAAGTCATGTGGGCCCCGTTTGGGTAAGTGAGTACATCAACTTCCCGGTGTCGTAACTTTTGCATACGATCTCCGTTTTAGGCGTGTGATAGCTCGTTGGAAAGGTATTGTCGAGGAGATTCATTTTGGTGGATCAATCATGCCTTCATCTATCATTGAGAAACTTGATCTCGAAAAACCTTCATTTGGACCCTCAAAATGGCCCCATAAGTTAAAACCTGCTAAAAATAGTAAATTGCCAAAATTGCTAGAAAAAAGTTTTGAGCCATTTGGAAAAGGTGGGTGGCCATCGATATCCACCTAGATCAAAAGGACAAAGACATTAAGAATGTGATAAGGAAATCCCTGAAAAGAGCAAGTAATCGATCTCATTCCCTGAATAACCAGAACCCTAGTATGATTTCCTACCTTCATTTCATCCAAGGAGTAATTGATGGGATTGAAAAAGTCTTGAGCAATAAATATATCATGACCTATTTCAAACCACTAGAAACCATCAAACAAAAAATGAGATATGTTAAAGACAAGCTTGACCATCACAAACGTAAAGGAGTATACAAAGTAGAGTGATCATATGCTAAATTATACATTAGAGAAACTAACCATTCCTTTCATATTATGATTAAAGCGCATGGAGTAGGCATCAAGAACAAACATACTCACACTTCAACATTAGCCGAGCACTCTCTTACATCAAAACACCACGTGCACTTAGAAGACACCAAAATTATAGCAAAGGAAGATCACTTCTTTAAACGTCGAATTAGGGAAGCAATTGAAATCATCAAGCATCCCAACAACTTGAACATAGACAATGGTCTAGAAGTTAGTGAGAGTTGGATCCCTTTGATCCATGACAGAAGGAATAGGTAAGAAGATTCAAGTCTTTTATGGTTATCCATGTTTCTTTTTCTTTTTGTTTGTTTGTTGTTTGTTGGTTGTCTTCACCTCTCTGCTTAGTCCTTCCACTTGCTATCTTTAATATCTCCTTAGTACCTCCTTTCAACATTTTTAGAGTCAATTTTAGTATTAATAATAGGGTTTTTCACTTAATACTTAATAATATCATAGGTAATTATATTAATAGTACTTGTTCTATTATTAATTTTATTTTCACTCATATTAAATAGTATTAGCATCAATAACTCCATTACTAATAATATTAACATTATTAAAACTAATATTATTAAACCATAAATTATTAGTAATATATATCTTATCCTCATAATAATATTATTAAATATTTAACCTACACCTTACTATTAATATTGTTATTATAAGTTTTTTTCCCTTATTACTAGTATTAACCTTAGTACATATTAAATAAATTAATAACTCTGTTACTAAAACTAACATTATTATGCCCTAAACATTAATACTTATATTATTATTAATATTATTACCCTAGGGTTATTCTTTAGTACTATTGCTAGTATTAGTGCATCTCTAATAGTATTAATAACCCTATTACTAATAAAATTAACATTATTCAACCCTAAATATCAACATTAACATTATTATTAATAGATATCATACCTTAATACTATTTAATTTCAATATTAACATTATTATTAAATATTAAACCTTAGTATTAAATATAATTTTAGGGTTTCTAGAAAGTCGACTCTTAGGTTTCCCTCCCTCTTTAGTATATATTGTTGCTCATCTCATTTTTTACTCAGGCTTTGTATCCTAAAGATGGATCTGAAACGTTGACAAACAAATGAAAATATTGTGGTTTCTTCAAATATTTATGAAAATAACATATATTTTTCTCTTCCTTTCTTCTACTGGGAGAACTCCATGTTTGGCCTCCAAGCATCCTTCAAAATAACACCAGCTTCCATTGGAGTAGAAAGAATAATGAAGAGTAGGGGGGGGAGTCTTTTAATAATATATTACCCTTGAAACCAGAATCTATTAGTCTATAGTGCAGATCCAAGTGATTAATGAAATAAACACCGAAAATCTCCCACACTTCTCGCTCACATCGACCAATTGATGGACCCGTATGATCTCTACCAAAGGTACCTTTTTCAACAATATTGTAGGTATGGTGCTATACATTCAAGGCTCTATCTTATGGTTATAAAGATAATATATCCTTTCATAACCATTCCTTTCTCATGATACAATGTGCAATAATGGTTGCATTGAATAGTACCCTCACTCCTTCTCTAGGTTGATTTTTATTATAGTGCAAGAGAAGCGTCATGGGTTGATTTTGATTTTGGTTGGAGTGTATTTATGAGAGATATGGTAGTTCTTGTTTGAGGTATGTTTTGTGAGCTAGGGTTTATCTCTTGAGATGGTATTGGTTGTTCAATATTGCTGCATATATCAGATTTGTTGAGGGATACAATTGGTATTTTGTTGTTGGTATTTGGCATATGGATAGTGGCCTTCATGTTGTGTATGTGAGAGATAGAACCTTTTCCATTTATGCCAAAGTGGGTGAGATATTCACATTGATGTGGAGAGATGAACAATGATGAGGAGCGATGATGACAGAGGAGGCCTGAGCATTTCCATGTCTAAAGTGTTTCCATCAATGCCAAAGGGGGAGATTGTTGTACTATGTTGTCATTGATGTCAAAGGTTTGATGTCAAGTGGTTTCATAGTGATGTGTTGTCATAGATTCATAAATTTCAAGGTTGATGTCGTTGATGTCATTGATGTCAAATGGAGTTATATCATTGATGTCATGTTGTGGTTGAAAGGAAGTACCAAATGGATGAACTCCAAAGTGGTCCCCTTATGGTGCAATCCCTCACGGGATGACACTCTTGGATAAAGTTCTCAATGTGGTCCCCTTATGGTAAAATCCCTCAGGGGAAGATGATTTGTAAATTCCAAATGGTTAAGTGGTTGAGTAATCCTAGGAGTATGGTTAAGGAACCCAAGTTTGGTTGAGGAATAATGTAATGAAGATAAATGAATTTGTAAGAGAGACTATTCTATATGGATAGTTCTCTTCATTTTGTTTCTGGTGATATGTTGAATGTCACATAACTCCTCACGGTTATAGAGTTATGGCCGTGTGAAGTTGGAGAACCCTCATGTGTGTCTAGAAGCCCCTAGAAGGTCAAAGAAGTCAAATTATTCTAGAATCTCCTAGAAGAAGTTGACTAGTCAAAGTGGTTAGTCATGGATTAAGTGGTTGCAACAAGAAAAAAATTAAAAATAAATTAGTTGCAACTAGAAGTGGAGAGTTTAATATTTGTGGAAAAGTGGTTGTAAGTGGACAAGTGATTAGAAGTGGGTTAGGCCCAAAAGAAGGAAGTTAGGTAAAGTTGGTTAGATGATAACCCCTAGAGGAATATACTTAGATGTTAGGATTGGTCCTTCTAGTAGCCATAGCCATATTTTTACTTTCAATATTTCTTTCCACCTTAAATTCATTCTCCAATGATTTGGGTTCCCAAAGGCGAACCTCATGTTGAATGTCATCCTTTAAAGTTCCTATGAATACATCAATCAAGTGCTCATCTGGAATATCTGTTACCTTTATATTCAATCTTTGGAAGTTCTCAATGTGCTCTGTAATGGAACCCTTTTGCTTGAGATTTATCAATTGGCTAAAGAAGGTATTGCTCCTTGTATCCTCATAGTGTGCTATCATTTCTTCCATGAAAATTGTCCAAGTGACGAGTGATTTGTGAGAGAAAATCCATCGATACCATACAAATTGATTGGGTTCTAAATATAAAGAAGCAATTCGTACCTTTTGTGTATGTGGCACATTATGTAGATCAAGTAATTGCTCCATCTGAAGTATCCATGTGATTGGGTCCTTGCCATCAAACTTCCTCATATCGAGCTTAGGAACGTGGTTGGTCTTCAACCCAAAGTTGGAGTTTCTCCATTCTTGGTTCACCTTCCTTGTATCCTCATCATGAATTTCATGGGATACATTTTCACTTTCAGGTGTCCTCTCTATTAGGAATTTTTTCAATCCTTCCATGATATCCCCTTTTAAACCATCCATCTTAGTATCCAACTTAGCTTCCATTGAATCCATCATCTCTTGTAGTTCATCTTTGGTTACTGTCTTCTTTTGTAAAACATTTATGTCCCTACGCATTTCTTCACCTTCATCAAGAGTCCAAGTAGGATTTTTTGGAGGCTTATTTGGTGTAGAATTTCCCTTTTTTGGTGGCATGTTGGCCAAGTATCACTTTAAACCTTGATTTTGAGGTGGTTCTGCTAGACAATCTTCCTTTTATTGTATCTCTAAAATTTCGGCCCTTCTGAGTATGAACTTTTATTTTTTGTAGGTCTATGATATTTCGTCTCTTATACTCCACAGGTCTAATAAAAATTGGATGTGCCAAGTGGAATTTACATTAATTTCCCCACAACTTGCTATTTTTTTTCCTTTCCAAGAGATCTCACTTGTATAGCATGCCTCGCACAAAATTATTGATATAAAATTCTGAAACTCGTACCAGAACTACTATAGTTTGTCCACTATCCAATGAAACTAGTCTCACTCAATTTGGATACTCTAGGAAGAATTTATGATTGTTTTACCCGGAACACCTGCTTGAGACTAGTCAGATACCCTATATTCCATAGGGTGTATCTATAAATTTAAGATGACCCAGAAACTGAAATTTCTACCACAAATACCTTACTAATTTCTGATAATATACTCTAGAGTTTAGGGTCTAAAATGTTACATAAATTTTTTTATAGCAAAAATTCCTCAATGACTCAATTCAGGATGATTCCAAAACCCTATCTTACAAAGGCTGTATCTCAGAAAATATAAGGCCTCAGGAGATGAAATTTTAACCCAACATACCTTGATCCGTCTATTCAATATCCTCCAATCCGTTCCTTTTGAATCATTGTAGAAAAAAATTTATAGAGAAAATTCCACGATGTCTCAGATGTAGCAGCGAAACCCCAAGACCTTGAGCTCTGATACCATATGTTAAGAACCAAATATCAATATAGCATAGAAAAACCTTAGAATAAGTACTCAAAGTCTTGAAAAAGAGTGAATTTCAAATAATAATCCTCTTTGAGGGGGCAAACTCCTTTTACCCCACATAAATGTTCAAGTACAAGATGATTCCAAATGAAAATGTCTCCTTGGTATATATAGGAGACTAGGAGGTATAATTACAACTAACGGAATAAAGCCGACATAAATAAAATAACATTAGTAATGTAATATGCCCCAATTAAGGGGTAATGAGCCAATATTAGGGCTTAAAATATTGGGCCGAGTACTACTGTTCAACCCCACATGTATATCAAAGAGATATAACACATGGAAAACCCTTGACTATAGGATCCTTGTAAAACCTAACCCTTGGGAAAGAAACAAAATAGAAAAGGAACAAATGGGATCTATTTCTGCGCAAACTTGTCTCTTGCATTCTGGTTGTAAAATTCCTACAGATTTTTTTCCAGTTAACAATTTGGGTCAGTCGTCATTGCAGTATTCTTTAGGATGGAGAATAACTCTATAGAAGTTTAAAAAAAATTAGTGGTCCCACTTCCACTCTTATTTGGGACCTATCCCATTGGATTCCTCTCTTAGCCCTGATTACCATGGTACCTATCATTTTTAAGACATTTTTTCATGGACCTAACCCCCTTCTCGACACCCTTATTTGGACCCTATCCCATTGGATTCATCCTTTTCACCTTTATCACCATGGTACCTATCACTTGTCACCATTTTTCTCAGTGGTCCCACCAACCCTTCCCAACAACCTTATTTTCCACCTATCCCATTTTCCTCCTATGTTTTCCCTGTCTATTGTGATACCCCTCACCTGTAATTGTTTTTAGGGAAGACCTGCCTGCACATTTTTGCCTCTTCCCAAACAGACACCACCCATGCCCAAGAGATCAATACCTTGATTGCCAACAACCTATAGAACATGGAGGACATAAAGACTCTCAATTCCAACATTAGCAAGCTCAATTCCTTTGTTCAGATCCTCCAAGACGAATGTGCCAACAACAAAGAAAACAAAGACACACTCGACCAAGTGATGTGATGCTCCATGAACCCTACCTCTTTTGAACAACCTTCCTATCAGGAAGACAAGGAATATTCCCATTACTAAGGTCCTCATTCCACCCACATTGCTTGAGACCTACGTCTTACCAAAATTGAGGTGAACAAATTTTATGGCTCAGATCCCATAGGATGGGTCACTCAAATGGAACATTATTTTTCTTTACATGGAATTATTGATGATTTATTCAAGTTTTGTTATGGTATCCTACATATGGTTTAAAAATGTTGGAAATGGTGGAAATGTATTACAAAGGCATGCCAATGGTATGTTTCTTGGAAACAATTTGTTGCAGAGCTTTATGACCGCTTTGACTCCAACACCCACCATTTAGGATGTTTGACCAAGTTGAAGTAGTTTGGGACAATGGAAGAATTTATCGCTGCCTTTGAGCACTTGGCTTTCAAATCAGAGGGCATGTCAGATACCTTCTTCCAGGAATGCTTTATCAAATGCCTAAAAGATGAAATCCATGCCCATGTTCTCATGGAACACCCCCAGACTTGGTTGGAAGCTACTCGACGAGCCAATGAAGCACAACAAATTGTCTGCTCCCATAACATAAAACCATCCTTTCTTCCTCACACTAAACCCACCAATCCCACCACTCCTGCAACTCCCCTCAAGATCCAGAAATTAACATGCATATAAATGGATGAACTTCAACTCAAGGGTCTTTACTATAATTGTGATGAAAAATATTTTCCAGGGCACAAGTGTAAGGAATAAAATCTTTTCATGGCCATGACTGAGGATGATTTTGAAGAGAAAGAATTTGGTTCCCCTATGGATGAGATACCACCACCAGCTAATCTGAGTCCACCCTCTAATCCACCAGAAGTTGAGCCAGTGATTTCACTGAATGCCTTCACTGGATTCTCTGCTCCCCAGACCCTCAAGTTAATTGGTTACATTAATAATAAAAAAGTCATCATCCTTATTGACAGTGGTAGAACCCATAATTTTATTCATTGCCTCATTTACCAAGAATTCAGTTTTTATATCCATGTAGTTAATATTTTTCAAATCATGATTTCCAATGGAGGTTCCATGAAATGTGGGGGACGTTGTGAAAATGTGCAGCTCCAAATTGGTCATTATCACATGAAATCCCATATGTTTTCTACAGGCATAGGAAATTGTGACATTTTTCTTGGTGGTAATGGTTACGTACTCTTAGACACATTGTCATGTATTTTAAGGAATTAACCATGCAATTACAACATGAGGGACAATATTATAAGTTCCAAGGCATCACAACAGGCTCCCCTGAGATCATCAGTTCCCATTGAATGGAAAAGCTCTTAAAAAAAGGTCATTCTGAAATTATTTCCAATTCTACTCCATTCAAGTTGTTGAGACACCCTCTTTGTATCCCAACCTTCAATCTTCCTCTCCTGACACTAAGTTGTTTTTACCACTCCCCATGGAATTCCCCCTTCCCGTGGCATCCATGATCATTCCATTCCTCTCATATCAGGCAATATTCCTCCCAACGTTCACCCTTATCATCACCCCTTGTCCCAGAAGAATGAAATGAGAAAATTGTTCAAGAATTTCTTGAAGCAGGTGTTATCCGTCCTAGTACCATCCCCTATTCTTCTCCTATGGTCATGGTACTAAAGAAATAAGGTACTTGGTGAATGTGTCCTAATTTTCACGCCCTCAACAAAATCACAATCAAATACAAATTTTCCATTCCTATCATTGAAGACCTATTAAATGAATTGAGTGGTGCTCAATACTTCACCAAACTTGATCTTCGTTCTGGCTATCTCCAGATCCATATGAAAGAGGAAGACATTCCCAAGACTGAATTTATAACTCATGAGGGTCACTATGAGTTCTTGGTAATTCCCTTTGGCCTGTGTAATGATCCCTACACTTTCCAAAGTCTCATGAATAATGTATTCCATCCTTTTCTTCGTCATTTTGTCTTAGTTTTCTTTGATGATATTCTCATCTATAGTAAAACTTGGACAACCCATCTCACCCATGTGGATCAAGTTCTCCATCTACTCTCTTAGCACTAATTTTCCTCAAACAATCTAAATGCACCTTTGGAGCCTCAAAATTGGAGTACCTTGGTCATATTGTTGGAAAGGAAGGTGTACATGTGTATCATAAGAAAATTGAAGCTATGAAGGATTGGACTCTCCCTAAAAATATTAAGAGCTTATGTGGTTTTCTGTGTTTAATGGGATATTATCATAAGTTTGTTTAGAATTATGGCAAAATTATATTCCCTCTCACTTCTCTCCTTAAAAATAATGCTTTTACTTGGTCTCCAGCCGCTGATCAATCCTTCCACACCTTGAAATAAGATATGTGCATGGCCCATGTCCTGGCACTTCGTGACTTCACAAAGACTTTTGTATTAGAATGTGATGCTTCTGGGAAAGGAATTGGGGCCGTCCTTATGCAATATGGAAGGCCTTTGGCCTTCACTAGAAAAAAAATTTCAAAGATACATTTGGTCCAATCCATTTATGAAAAGGAAATCTTAGCTATTCTGCATGTCGTGGATCACTAGTGTCCTTATGTATTGGGGAAATGATTCCAAATTAAAATTGATCATCAAAGCCTCACGTATTTTCTGGAACAATGAATTTCATCCCTAGAGCAAAAAAATGGGTGATAAAGCTATTTAGATATGATTATGAGATGATTTAAAATAAGAGAAAGGAAAATGTGGTTGTTGATGCTCTTTCCAAGAAGTATGAAGAACAAGGGTCCCTCTTTTCCCGGTCCCTCTTTTCCCTCTCCTTCATTGTACTAGACTAGCTCAAAGTTCTTCGTCAGGATTGGCTACAAGATCCCGAAATTTCTTGCTTGATCCAACAATTTCAACACTATTATCCAAATTCTCTAGGGTACTATGGGCACAATGAAGAGATTTAGTATAAAGGCCATGTTATTGCACAATTTGTACTTGTTCAAATCCCAAAACAAGTAGGTGAAATTGGCGTAACAACATGATATCCCACCACTATCACCTTAGTGAGAAATCCTCACTTTTTGGTATGGATGGAGGTCCAACCCAAGGGAGGCGTCCCTGCTGACCTAAAGGGTTGGGTAAGCTAAGGATATGGTTAAGATATACCCCCCTCTCACTGGTCACATACATCACAAGGTATATGTCTATGAAATTGAGTCAAAGAAGAGTAATGGTGTACCTACTCGAAATAAGAACAATAAAACATATATATAACAATTTCCAAGTACACTTATGAAAACAAATCCTCAAATAAAATAGATAATGTAAATAAGCAGTGGTTGAAGAAAAAATGCAGCAAATTATCAGTTTACAACAACAATTAATCTTTTGTAATAGCCACGAGAAACACCAAGAATAGAATGAAAGTACACTGAAAACTTAACATCTATTCCATATATCAATTAGCACTTTCTTAGATAAATTTTTGAGTTTGTTAATTCAATGTTAGTAGAGTGTATGAAACAAATTACAAGGTTCAAGATGCCCGTAGTAATATATTTGTAACAACAACACAATTAGTCAATTTAGCTAAGCTAGGGTTAGAACTAGTTAGTGAAATCTTTGAAGAAAAGAGTGTATGAGTTGTTTTGATGAATTCCTTTAACAAGAGAGAGTAGAAACCAATGCCTTTTGGGATTATGGATTCAATTGTAGCAGAAAATTAACTTGGCGAAACAATGATAATAGTGGTCAAAGGATAAAGAGATAAATGATAGAGGTGTTGGAACTTCAAGGCCTCAAGCATTCAAGTCTCAAAGATGCATTCCACTAGAGAATAAGCACTTTTAGGCCCTAGAGAATCCTTCTCTCCTTGGACTATTGAAATATATTATGAGACAAGCTACTAGAATAGGATTCCAAAAGTGCTAGCACTTTAGGGCTTTAGGAACCTAATATAGACAAAGATTTTCTTGACAATTTAACAAGTGGGAAGAGATATAGAAGAAAGAAGGACCTTATATCCCTTCTCCTAGGGTTTCTTAGCAAGAGATTTCATAATATTAAACATGAAAAAGTAAAATATACCATAAAAATTCAAAGAATGAAGAGGAATTGCATATTTTACTTACTTCACCAAGAATAATCAAGCATAAAAAACACCTAGTTGCATAAATTTCCACCCAAAATCATAAAAAAGAATCAAAAGCATGTACTCCAAGAGGTGCGCCTTAGTAAATTTCAGTCAATAGCTCTAATAGGGTTGTAATACCCCAAGGGCCGAGCCTTGGTTTTAATTATGAATGTAATGATGTTTATAGGATGGTGAGCCAAGTATTATAAGCTGGTAGGCTTATGTGTGTATTAGGACGGAGAGCCTAGAGGTTAAGGCCAGTGGGATTGATTTTGTATATGTAATTATGTATATTACTAATAAAAATACATCATTGCGTGTAGACCAACCATGAAGAAAGAGTATGGGGTACTGAACTCCACTAGGCTCGGTAAGGGAAGGGGGCTGAGAGGCTGGAATGAGGGGTTAAGATTAAGAGCTTAAGTCCAATAGAATAATATATATATTATTATTCTAAATGCTATGAGTGGGATACAAATATATCTTAAGTTCCTTTGGAAAGAGCGTACGACTTCCAAATGGAGAGGAATGTGCTTCATGAGCACCATGTGTCAACTCAGGCACATGTAATATAAGTGAGAATTCATACTATTTTGGTCTTCTTTTGGCCATTTTTTCACCAACACACCCAACAAGCACCGAGTAACTTGGTATGACTTGTTGAATTCCTGAACCACACCAAACCTATGCAACATAACCAAATTGACACCCCTGCTACACCTGTTTCCTTGGGGGTTTCCTGTGCTTTTCCTGTCAGTACCGTTCCCCACACCCAGTTTTTGATGTTTCCATCACCATGCTCGTGTGTTGAGGGGCGGGAGTGAAGAAGTGGGTTCTCAAGTCTTTGAATAGAAGAAGTAGGTTGTCAGGCCTATGAGAAACTCTCTCTAGGTGAGAGAGTGTGTTGAGGAAGTGAGTTCTCTTGGAGGGAGTCTAGTAGCAACTACAGAGCTCTGAGAATTCCTGATTCGGTCTATTGCTGAAGCCCAAGAAAATGGAGGTGTAGAAGCTGATGGAATTTTGGATAGGGAAGGTGTATACTCCTGGGGTGGGATGGGCATGTGGGAAATGAGAGTCTGTGAGATGTGGGTGTAAGTGGCTCCTTGGATAAAATCCTTCCTGTTGTACGGTGCAACTTCCTATTGTCCCTGCCTAGCCTAGGAATCCCTTGCCTGGTGGATTTTAGTCCCAACTCGGGGGTGAACCACTGCTGAGAGTGATGAGAAACATGGTCTAAGGCTTGGAGGTTCGTGGAAGGTCTGCATGCAGTTGGTGTACTTCAATAAAGCAATAAGTATCTTTTCTGTGCATAATTTCTTAATGATGTATTTAAGTGCATGTCTGTGATTCTTTTAATAATATCATGTGTTTCACTGAATGTATGTTTCTATATTATTTATTTCATTTCCTGTTAAGTTTTGTATGTGAATATTTCCGCAAATGAAGTCTGTCTCAGTAGCGTTTCCCAATTGGTTGGTGGCTGGGGGCGTTACAAAGTGGTATTAGAGCCGAGAATTAAAATATATAATCATTAGGTAGCATTTCCCACCTGTTGGTGGTGGCTGGAGACGTTACAAGTTGGTATAAAATATGATAATTAAAAGATACAGTTGTTAGGTAGCGTTTCTGTCCTATTGGTGGTGGATGGGGATGTTACAAGTTGGTATCAGAGTTGAGAATTAAAAGATACAGTCGTTAGGTAGTGTTGTCGGCTTGTTGGTGGTGGCTGGGGATGTTACAAGTTGGTATCAGAGCCAAGGTTTCGACACTGCACCTAGATGGGCCATGGTACTGGTTAATGAAACCAAGGTTTCAGAGTGAATTGTGTCGCACTAGAAAATTTGGCTCATTTTGCGACGACTATTTTGACTCTCTTCCAACGTTATGTCATGGATATTGTGATGAATCTTGAGTCTTTGAAATCTCATTTTATGTCACGTGGAAATTGCGATGAACTTGAATTACCATCGCAAGAGTGACAACCCAAAGGAACTTCTCACAATTGCGACAAAAAAGAAATATCGTCGCTAATACGACAATATAGGCAAACTAAGTGAAGCCAACATTTYGTCACAATTGAGACGACCATTGCGACAACATATTTTGTTGCTTATATAGCAAATGCGTCGCAGCAATTTAAGTTGACGAAAACTTTTTTATGTTTATGTAGCAAATACGTCACAACAATTTAAGTTGTCATYGCACTTGCGATGACAACTTTCATTGATTATATGGAAAATGCTTTGCAACAATATAAGTTGTCGTTGCAATTGCGATGATAACTTTTCGTTGTTTATATGGCAAAAGTGTCTCAACAATATAAGTTGTCGTCGTCATTGCGACGAAAACTTTCATTGTTTATATGGAAAAAATGTCGCAAAAATATAATATGGTGTCACAATGGCGACGACAAATTTCGTTGTTTATATGGAAAAAGCGTCATAGCAATATAAGTTTTCGTCGCAATTGCGACGAACAATATTTATTTAAAAATTAAATTAAAAAATTATTTTAGGCTGCAATTTTAATATTAATATTACCATATCCTCCAAGTGGAACACGGTTTCTCCTATAATTCCTTGGATAATGGGGATAGGTCTCAATGCCTTGATAATGTGCATGAGAGGACAATAAATCCCTTAGGCTCTAAATGAATCTTTCAAGGACCTACAAGGGTCATGGACAAGGCCACAAACCACAAAACATGCCCTATATAAGATATCATTATCATTAGAGTGGTATGTGGATGCCATTAGAAGGTTTTATGCATTAGGGATGGGTACTAGAGCCTTAACCATGGTTGTGTTAGAAGTCGAGGGAATTAGGACCTAAGTTAATATTCTTGATCTAATAGGCCATGATCAAGGCCTCAAACTATAACATAGTTCCTTTAAAGTGAATCTTTGTCATATAAGTAGGATATGGGTATAATAATGAGTTTTTTCATAGTAGGAATGGGTCTCAAGGACTTTACCATAACAAAGGGAGGACAATAAGGGCCTTATTCCATAAATGGATTTGTAAGGCTCAATATCCATGAACATCACCTTCAA